>JBBBVM010001191.1:0-31090 GCA_037355625.1 Petunia x hybrida | reverse complement strand
TCTTTCAAGAGGCAATGAAGAGTGTAAATCATGACTCAATCTATCAAATCTGTGATCTTTAATGATCTTCCATGTCATTATGTATTGTGTGGAAAGATCATTCTTTACTTTTCTTTTTCTTTTTTTTTTTTTTTTTTTGCAGATAAACAAGAATCTTGTCCTGTGTTTTCCGTCACCCCTCAGATGGGATTATTGACTGCTCCATATCGGTTGGTTCAGTGCAATATATGGCCACTGTACTTGATGTTCTTTTCAGCTTACAGCATAAAGATTGGGCAAGAGCATGCACTTGTCCTAGTGATGCTGCACGTTCAAAGGGCTGATACAACTCAAGAAAAGCTATGTTCCTAGGGTTATCAGTTATGGTCGGACGCAAGCTATCCCATTGTTCATCACAAGGTCCGCTGCACATAGTCTAAAAAAGTTGTATTGATTTGGTCTGTGATTTAAACATTCATGTTGACGTGACGGCCAGATGGCCGATGGGTGCAATTGGCCGTGGCAGATGAATTTTCAGCGGTGAAATGTTAATTGCATCATCAGGGCTAGGACTTAGACACTTATTTAAAGCGCATTAGGGTTTGTAGTTTCGAGGATTTGTAGTTGCATGCAATGTATGCATGCATCTATTGCACCAACAATAGATCCACCTATGTTTGGACAGATATTTGTTCAACGCAAAATCTAACTTTAAAGTGAGTTGGCAGCCACACTGAATGTGTTGACACGTGGGTGCGCGTGATCGAAGGAGTAACTTAATATATTGCGCGGGTGCAGCGTCTACTGTGGCCAACCTCCAATGTTTAGGTTAGGCATTTTAATTTGATGGTTAAATGTTATTGCGATTTGAGTTAAGGATTTTTTTCATCGTTATTCGCTGTTTATAATGATAGTTTTAATTTGACAAATAAATAGAGTATCTAATCAGTTGAAAGAATGAACGCGATTCCATGTTGTTTTATGGAACAAAGTAACATTCAATACAATACGAATTAAACGAGCCATGTATGCTATATTGCTTAGCACAATTTTTCATCATTGTTAATAGCCCAATATAAAGTAAAGTAAACCTCAATTTAGTTGAACAAACATTGCAGATTATAAATGATTGGTGAAACGTATTTCCCGTGCAATAACTGCAACTCCCCTCAGATTTTTATCATGTATGTCATTTTCTTAATTTACCCCCTCTTGTAGTGACATGTTGTTTACTGCTCAACCGCTTTATAATTGAAAATACAGTTATAATAAGGAAAAAAGAGAAATTAATCAACTGTCAATGGAAAAAGTAAACTGTCATGTGAGTTTCTTGACGGCTACGTATCGGTCACTTTTAGTAAATTATTCTTATTTCTTATTTAAATCTTAAAATATATGAGTAATTAAATTCATTGTAAGTTGATGTACGGTAAATTGGACTGCATGTCTAGGTAGTTCTTGGTAGTTGGAGCTTCATTGATAGTTCGAATTTAGACATAAACAACAGTAGTATAATTTTACTAACAATATAACGTTTATTTCGATTGTTTCATCAAATACTATTACTCGTACTACAATAGCTTTAAAAATCTCTCAGTTTTTTTGTGACGTGGATGGGCGATGTCTTTACTTATGTTGATTAAGATAGTTGGGGGTACAGATTCGATATAGTGGACAAGAGAGAAATGCATCAACCAAGATTGGAACGGCACGTCACTCTTACTCGACAGTGCCAATTTAGCCCTTGGGCCTCCAATATGTATACTCCTTATTACGTAAAACGTGCAGGGTGCGATGATAGTAACTCCGTTCTAGGCACCTTTACTGTATTTCTTCGTTTACTGCGCTGAATCGGTTTGTATTCCTGGCTATAATTACTCCTAGACCGCTTTGTGCTCCTTCTTTATGATCTTCCGCATATAAAAGAGGCTTCTCACCAGTAGTTGATCTCAAGTTTCCATCAGAAAACATATATTGTCGTTCTCATAAACTCCTCTTATAAGAAAGTAATCTTGATTCTTCTTTAAACAGTTCGCCTTAGATCCTGGCTCCATGATCCAAGAACTGTTGTTCTATTCGTTTTGTATGGTGTTTCATAACACTGAGTATATAGTACATTTAGTCACTCTCATTCCACCACCTCATTGTTACTATATTGATATGGTTTGCGTACCCGGAGTCATTACACTTGATTGTGATCATACTGACAGTCGTCGGAATGTCTTCTTCGTGGCATGTGCACTTATTATGGTGCGCTCGTTTTCTAACACAGCGTTTGCTGTGATATTCCTCTTGTCATTAGTGGCTGTTCGTCGGAAGATTGGTCAACCAGGCACGACTCTTGACCTCTTCTCTTCTTAAGGACTGTCGACAACGCATGGCACCCGTGTCGACAACGCATGGGACGCGTGTGTCTTCCTATTGCACTCCCAATACTGTTTACATGTGAACAGTGTAAAAGTCAATGTCTCACATTCACTACAGCAATGGAGATGGCTTTATCCCCAATTTTTCACTCTACCTTTTCGCTTTTATCAGAGTTTTTTCTCACTTCTTGAGACACCGGTGTACAAAAAAAAAATACACTCGCTCATAAAAACAAAGAGCCAGTTCTGAAGTTTTCTTTAACTACATAGAAATTGAAGACCAAAAAAATAATATTAGAGTAATAGGGATGTGGTTTAAGTATAAACTTTGAGTTTACCCATCAAAGCTTTATGTTTAAACTTTAAAGTGGGCCTTGGTGTTTTGCTAGTGGTTGTTCTTGTTTGGCCTAGCTTGGCATTATTGTTAGCTACTGATGCAGTGTGGATGTTGTTCATTGGAGGTGTCTGGACTTGTGGCAACTTTGCTAAGCTCTAGTCATTTATCCCATTGGGAAAATATTTTTCCTCATCTTGTATTTTTCGTTAAAGTTTTGTTGTCACGTGTGTATGCAACGATTCAATCTAGGCCCAAAGATTTGTTATCTCTTCTGTGTGTTTATTTTTATGTAAAGAAATGAATGAATGTTAGGCAACAGGGGCTGTATTTTAAAAGCAGATATAATAACAATAAACATATCGTATGAAATTGGGAGTTCTCGCAATAAGTAGGCGAAATAGGACTTACATGCAAAACATGTAAATCTTGAAGCCATAAACTGAAGGGGACGTTATAGAATAGGTCATTGGTAAAATTTAAAAATAAGATATGTTGTTGGCTTGACTTAACCCATTGAGAGAAATTGTAAATGTTGACGGTGTGTAAATGACAATATGCAAACTCAAAGATTCGGGCATTTATGTTTTAAAATAAAGTTAACTACTAGACGTTGGTTGTTTTAAAATTTTCGAAGCAATGATAGTCAAATAAATATATTTGATGAGTATGTATCTGTTCAATTTACATATTGTTTATTTACTATAATCTAAAGATTTGATTCAAAAGGCGCTCTTAGGAAAATGTCGAGAAATGTATGGTAGAAGCAGGTAGTAAACTCGTAAGTATAATACGTTGCTTTCAGTGGCGCTAACAATCATTTCATTGGCTCCTATATAGGTGGTGCAATTCTTATAATCGTTTGCTTTTGTATTATAGATGTGAAATTATATATTAATCGATACATAACCTGCTTTATTTGAATGAAATTTTGAAAAATGGCCATCATGCTGGAAGTGAGGCAGCAGTAGCCTTGCTTGTGAACGGAGAAAGCTGATGCATAATCCTATTTTCCATTTTCTTAGATTCAAACGTCCAAACATTTTAACCTCGACTAACTATACAATGGTTCAAATTAAACATTCACAAAATTTTGTAATTTATACTTTCATGTATAATTATTTTGTCTTCATTGTAACTAATAAACATGATATTATGTAACATAATTGTATGCTATATAATTCGGCATGCACGTGCAATGTACGTGCCGAGAAACTTGTATATCTATACTATATTATAAGCACGAAGGCCCTTAGCAAATGTTGATTGAACTTTTTGCCCTTCATTAAAAAATTCTATAGTAGACAAAATCGTCATTTACTACTTTTTATATTTTATTTACTATATTTATTTTCTCTAAAATTTTAATCTTAATATTTAGTGACTTTAATTTGACGTCGACTATGCTATATTAATTTCGGCAAGTCATTGTGGAGTCCTAATCTATCACTAAACCTAAAGACACATATCTACTTTATATAGAACGTTAACCGTATAGTATAATAACCATTCCAACTTGAATTCTTATACAATTGAATATTCTAGAAGTTACAATGTCATGACAACTCTAAATCGACAAAATACTTTATGAACGTATCTTGCCTCTCTAGCTATCAGGAGCTTCGTAATTAGTTTTACTTTCTCATAATTTTTTGATGCATGATCCTATTAATTCTCTTTTATGTAAATTCACAGTCTATTTTTTTTTTTGGGTTTATTTCTTTTATGTTTCTATTATTGAATTTCCCGTTAATACTGCTTGTACCTTTCATATATCTATTTATGACTGTTTTTCTCATCAAAGCCATATTTTGTGCAGGAATCTTATCTCCGATTTAATTACTCTTACCTATGGGATAACCGTTTGGTGATTTTCAACCAGGGTAATTTATTACGGATTTATTATCTACATTCCATCATACTGGACAGTGCTTATTTGCTAACTTTGGTGTTTTTCGTTAACTTTTTAACTTTCGGAATATAGATTCATCCTACACAATTACTCTATTAAAGTGATAATCAGTAAGTATTTTCGTTCTAATTTATGTGCAATAGTCAATTGTTTTCTAAATATATACAGAAGTTTCTTATTCTTTTTAGAAAAAATTATAAGTAAACTGCGAAAATAATTTGGAACGTATGGAGTAAGTTATGTTTCTCTCATTAGAAATTATAGGTTGATATTGATTTCCTTGTTACCACTCTCACCTATGGTTTTTCATGTTGCTACTTTCAAGAATAACTTTTACTTTTGATTTACGCAGCAACACCGTATCTAGATGAGAAATAAAAAAATTATATTAAAGAGGATTTATGACATGATTACACGTGCAACGCGCCCTTCAAAATCTATTTTTGTAAAGGTAAAATTGTCGACACGAATTTATTTTATATAATTTATTTATGCTGTACCTTTTAGTTTGTGTATATGCATATTTCTTATTTGTTTGATTAAGTTTGGTTTAGATAAAATACTTGGTCATTGTGTATACTTCAAAATAAAATTTAACACTAAATCGAAAAGACCTTTTAACGGAAAAGAAAAAATACATTATCTACAAACTATATCTACTAAGTAATATATCCAGATGTCTGTTGAATGTTTGTATGTTATATTTTAAGAAGGAAAAAAAATCTATATTAGAAATACTTGTGTTATTTGAGAATCTACCTCATATAGGAATTGAATTGGACTTGGTAATGATTTTTTTACTAGGATCTCTCCTTTTCTTGCGTGATATTATATATGTTCATGTGCTTTTCAATTTTTATCCCCACCCCCCCCCCCAACATATAGTTTTCAATTATTCTCATTTAATTATTGCAATACCAGTAAACTAAAGATAAATATTAATATATTAGTAATTCAATGGCTGAGGAAGTTAGAAGGATAACAATGCCATTGTGTCATACATACACTTGATACCATCTTTTGATAAATCAATCGCTTCTAAATTAAACTCTAATGTTACTTTCTAAGAGTGAGTAATGTCCCGTCTAAATATGTACAATGATTGACCTTTACTATTGTAGTTTTTTCAAACAGATTTATTTTATTTAGAAAGGCATCGCAATGCTGGTGATTAAGTGACAGTCGATCATGACTTACTCTTGATATGTTGCACTATCAGGGCGTATAATAATGTAAGAAAAAAAAGTATTGATCATAATAGAGAAACTGAAAGGACACAAAGATATATTATTACTTAACTAAATATAAAAAAAGTATTGATTACGTAATATACAACATATCCCATTATATAGAATTACATCTAATTTTTACTTAACTTAATTATTTATTTTTTCGAGTTCAAAAGATATACTATTACAACAACAACATACTTCGTGCAATCCTAATGTAATAGTACTCAAATGTATATTATTACATCGAATACAATAACTGAGGCAAAAGCAGATCGTTCCTTTATTATGATAGTCAAGTTAAGGTTTTAACTATTTAGACCATTGTGTCTTGCATGTTCGTGAATTTCAAAATCATGCTAATTTTGCATAGAAAACGGCATGTTGAAGTTTGAACACCTCTTATATAGAAGCTTCATTGACACATCAATCTTTATATACCTTTGTTCCGACTTAATTGATTGTTGCATATATGTGGATGTCAATTTCTCTAACACATTATTCTTTCTCTTTAATTAAACTTTATTTATTCTTATTTCGTGGAATACACGTGCAAGGCACGCACACTAAAACTAGTCATACTAATATAAAAGTGGGAATCTCTAAAGTAAAAAGTGAAAGATCCTAAATACCCCCTATAATATTGACCATAGCACCTTTGACAAATAAATAAATATAATTTTCTTCAAAAACATGCATGTTAACCGTATAAAGTAAGGAGGCCCATGGTTCAATTAATGTCGGGTTTTTTACACTATATACCCATAAAATACAAAGTATTTACAAGTCATACCCATTAAAAATTACACTACCCATGAAATTAAAAGTATTTACCCAACCTACCCATTTATTACCTTATCAAAAAAAAACCTACCCATTTATTACTGTATACCTTTGTTATACCTTATGAGTGTATAGTATACAAGTCTAGATATATACCTTATGAGTGTATAGTATACAAGTGTAGATATGGATGTATACCTTTAAGGTATACTGTATAAATAATAGTATACAAGTCTAGATGGGTAGGACATGTAAATAGTTTATGGGTAGGTCTTGTAAATATGAAACTTATGGGTAGAGGTGGTAAATATTTTAATTTTGATGGGTATTTTCGTAAATTTCCCATTAATGTCTGGTCCGAGTTAATTGTTAGAGGCAATTGAGTAGGACTACACAACCGGTTAACTATGTTTTCCTGCTTGAACAAATAGAGCAATTAATTGTTGTCTAGAATTCCTGTACATGTATTTCATTTGGGAGTTTCGGGTTCATTCCTATGCCTACAATGAATCTACACATTAATTAATACTTACTCACACCATTTTATTAAAATCAGCTATAATTTATCAAGTCTTTTGCGATACTCCTAGCATGGATATATCAAGACTGTGTACAAGAGAAGTATACTTTATAAACTTTTTATTTTGACTATTTGTTTTGCAATCCTGTGCAAATTTCTATATTAACAACTATTTGGTTTGATAAGTTCTAACTAATACTTCGAGATAGCGACAACAATCACAGTTGAAAATCAAATTGATGCGGTACTGCTTCTTTTCACTTCTCTTTGACAAATACATGCATTCTGATCTGGAATAATCGGTTTGCCATGTTTCTTTTTTCTTATATTTTCAGTATCTACCCCGATAATTTTGGTGTACTTGCATTAGTTTTACTTTGTTTAGTTTCCGCCAATGAAATTATACATTGAGGGGTTTGTAAGAAAAAGAATATGGTGGTAAGTTTCATTTACTTTGTTTATGGATTCACAGTTTAATTCGTGCTATAGCGGAGTCGATACTAAAAAAATAAAACTATCCCTTTATGAAAATAAATAATCAAATGTCTGATCAATAAATAGTTATAATGGTTAGTAAGACATCAGACCTACTTTTACTTCTATGGTAATGTGGGTATAATCTTTTTTAAACATGGTCAATATTAATTCATTATTTTTAGGAACCTTAGCTTATTCAGTTAAGATATATTTTATAATTCAAATATATTTTTCAATAAAATTTTTGCGGTTTATATATAAAAGGAAAATTGTGCTCATATATAGTACACAAACTATCACGCCAACATTAACATTCAATTTGATGGAAGTATTTTTTTATAGTAACTTAACGCGAGTAAAGGTTTCTTCATTTAAGATGTATTGGGGTAGATTATCTATATCACATCCTTTTGGGGTATGACCCTTCCACGAGTCCCACAAAAAAAAAAAGAAAAACTACAATGCACTAAAAGTATAAGAAAACACATCATAATTGTGGTGTGAAGTTTGAGGGTATTTCATGTTTGTTAAATTTTAGATTTTATTTAAAAATTCTAAAATTTATAATTAGTATAAGATACAACGTGCAACGCATTATAAAAGTGGAAATTCCCTAATATAAGGTCATATTACTAAAATACCCCCATTATATTTTTAGGTTACTAAACTACCCCTATTTTAACATACAAATATTAATTAAATGGAAGCCTTCTTTTTTAATGGTACCATCAATATTAGTTTAAAAAAAAATAGCCTCCACTGAAATCCTTTCATGCATTGAACATATAATCAACGTTATCCAGTTTATAATATTTAATAGAATCTCTAATTAATCCTCTGAGTCCATTTCACTTCTCTTAATTAATAGTTAAG
Organism: Petunia x hybrida; assembly: GCA_037355625.1. Lineage (NCBI taxonomy): Eukaryota > Viridiplantae > Streptophyta > Magnoliopsida > Solanales > Solanaceae > Petunia > Petunia x hybrida. The sequence continues at coordinate 22,617 of JBBBVM010001191.1, read as the reverse complement.
ATCTAAGGTTCTTTTTAAATTCATGCCAAATTCTAAGAATGTTGCTCTGGGATATCCAATAGTGGAAATATCAACAATTGTATTTATTCTAAGATTATTTTTAACACACTAGATATGTTGGTCGTCTCACCTTATTTTTCTTGACAAAGTGATGTCCACGGTTCCCATATCTCTTCTTTTATGGAGTATATACTTGTGTGTAACTTTTTCCTTTAATATTTCTTTTTGTTTTGCATTGTAGAGAAAATACCTACAATTTTGTCACTATTTTGAGCCAAAGCTACATGGAGATTGAGGATTAGTTTGAGCTAGATGATCAAAGAAATTTGTATTAATATACGCAAGATGGATCGGCTTCATCACTTCTCACTTTGCAATTTAGATGGTTAAAAGATGGATCTTAATATTGAATTTTTCATGTAAGTGTACGATCACTTCTCAGTTTGGATAGTTATGCATGTATGGATGTATGATTATATATTGAGGAGGTCCAATTAGTCCTTTATCATTCTTTCATGGTATTACGTATAAGGTACAAATGAATATGTTGAGTCTGTTGACGACGTTGTAAAAAAGTCAAGTAGAGTTTGCTTCAATTGCAAGCCAAGTTTTAATTTTGTTTTAGAAGAAACTGATGTTTGTTGTTCTCTGTCGTTCATCCTATACGGATACTGACCAAATGGGAAAATTGAGTCCCAATTTTATTTTCAGATGTAGAATATCACATATGAAATAGTTCTCATAATCTGCTACTTTTAATCGCCTATTTTTGTATTTTAGATTGATCCTTGTGTTAGTAATACTATCTTCTTGTGAGTGACATTTACAAATTTTTACATTGATTTTGACATGTGCAATTCAATTATGTATTTTATTACTGCTTTTGAAAGGAGAATATGTTACTTTGTGTGTTTCATTTTCAAGTATTTTGCCAATAGTTTGTAAGCCTACCCATCAATTGTTGAATGTACACCATTCGTTCCTTTATATTCATGAACTTGAATTTATCTACAACAACAACACACCAACTATAATCCTATTACAAGTGGGGTTAGGGGAGTGAGAAGTATACGTAGTCCTTACCTGCACTATCTCGAGTGAATTAGAAAAATTATTTCTTATTAATAGACTTGAATTTATCTTTCTTTTCTTTTTATTCTCCCCCCCCCCCCCGCCACCCCATGATCCGTCAACTTTGTTTTAACTCAAAAATATTTGTTTGGTGATATTTATATATTTTAAAAATTGTTATTTATTAATACAGGGCACACGCGCAAAGCGCGTACCTAAAACTAGTTACTATAAAAGCATGTCCTTACAAAAGGAAAGTTAGATTACCATAACACCCTTCTAAAATTTAACAATACTCTACTTCAGAAAAGAAAAAAGAAAAAAGAAAAAAGAAAGTACACCTCTACAGCATGTACTCAATTGTTGCTCTCAGCCAAAGGGTCTCCGCCATCATTTGCGAAGAGTTGCCACTTTTAGTTTAAATTTATTTATACATTGAAAATCATTTGGCTGTTCCCCGCACACTACACTAGATCTTCTTTGTGCCTTCAGGTTCGCCCTCCACCATTATTTTTTAGTAATTAGATTTACTTTAACATTCTATATAAAATAGTGCTATTGCTAGCACTGGAGACGATTCAACAACATTCAACACAAAGTTTTGTAGAGCTTTAGGTTTTCCCATGTCAGCGTATGACCGAACCTCTAATCTCTTTCTTAATGTTATAGTTCCTTTGAGTGAGTTCTCATACTTTTTTTGACGTAGTTTGCATCTAATAATAGTGAATCATAATAGGAGAAGGATGGACTAAGAGAAGAGATACAAATAAAGGGTAAATAAAATCAGACACGTTAATATGAAAAAGATGATTACGTGTATTTTATGCATAGATATGTTGATGGAATTTATGCCGTTTTTAATGTTAAAATATAGATTTGATTATTCAACAATACAAGGTGCTAACGTGCGACGCACGTTCGTAGACACTAGTAATCTAATACGAGTAGATTAATTAAGTTTATCTTCTTAAATAATATTTCGGTTATTCCAGGTGGAATATTGTACTCGTCCGCGTTTCTCGAAAGCAAGGGATTCCGGAAGCACCTGAATACACGCCTGACCTTCCCACATCTCATCCGTTGAACTTGAATAGAAACTAGAAGACTAGCGGTGAAGTTTGACCATCTGCTTCAACCTCAGCTGGCCAAACCGGAGTGATGGCTTGAGCTGGGAACCTAGAGCATGAAGGCTTGAGGTTGAAACCTCCCATATGGGAGCCTCTTCCCCCGGGTATCCCATAGCCAACGGTCGACGAGGCATTGCAAAGCCGACAACACTGTACCAGCAGAACCAACAGACAGTATAGAAGAACCGTAGGCGGAGCAAAAAGTTGGTGATTCGTTAATCCGCTCACGACCTAGGACTACTTCTACTTGCCTGCCATGAAGAGGAATGACACAAGCCGGCTTCAACCCTCGTCCGCCAAAGAGGCAAAGAAGCAACCCCACATGACAAGAAGAATATCACAGCAACTGATGCTTTAGAAGCTGAGCGCACCGTAATCACTGCAAGTGAAATAATGAAGACATCCCGAAGGACATCATTAGAATCCCGATAAAACTTCATGACTCGGGGGACTTCATTCATTCCCGCATGAATGAAGAGAGAAAAGAAGATAACTGCAGATGAACTTCCTCCTATAATTCTCTTAAGTGTCGTCCGTTCAGAGCAACGAAGGTTTTCTGGGAATATCAAATCATGATCAAGGGCGAACATTTTTTTGGGAGACAAAAGCTTCTCGTTAGCATGAGGAAGTTGCTGAAGAAGTGGTTTGTTTTGACAAGAATAGTTGTGATTTTCCAATGTCATAAAGTCACTATTTATAGTCAGAAAGGGATGAGGTTGAGGCACGAAACGGTTGTGCATCATTATGGCTAGGAAGCACGCGAGGTATCATTATAGTCAATGCATCACACCACTTCCCGACTGCTTGCGTCAGCACTCAGCAAGTGGGGGATTGACTGTGTGCCCAAACATACGCCACATATTGTTACGGTGATACGAGTCCAGTTGTCGAGACTAGACTTATCTTAGAAGTCATCGGGCAACGAGCAACTACGCCCGCTCCTAGATCCAACGACTGTTCAGCCCTTACAGATTGAAGTTGATATTTCATAATTTAGGCAAGTAGTTCAAATTCATCCCACAAAGATTGAAGTTTCAAAAAGTTGCATCTCATGTAAGACCAATAAAAGAAAGTGGCTTCAAACTAAATACTAGTGACAAAAGTGGCCTTTGGGTGAAAATTTTACCCTAGTTAAGGTTTAGTATACTACTGTCTTGATCAGGTGTAGGTCCATGGCCTTATTAGTACTTGTATTTTACCTTATTTTGGCCTAATACCTCAATTTCATACGTACACAATATGAAGACGGGTACATACGCTAACCTAAAGCAATTTGTCGCACACGTACAGTGTCGTTGAATGATAATAACGGTCACGAACATCCGACCCAGGATGGGCTCGTTTTTAGAGATAGCACGCATTGGTTAGATGTATTGGGTAACATTAGTCTAAACTCCGTACATGAATGATAGTGGAGACGACGGTAATACAACAATAACGCCATAAAATTTCATTGAACAAGTACAAGCAACGCAAAACATCCAACTAAGCCATGCCGAAAATCTCCACGACGACAAAAAAGTAGGTTCACATCAGAACAACAAACAAAACCAAACAACCGAACTACCTACGTACCAAACGCGAAATAAAACATAGAGCGCCCTGACAGGGACATCGCACAAACTTAAAACAGCAGGCAATACCCTAGCGGTTAACACTGGAGCTTTCACCAGCCCCCGAGGCATTTTCAGTAGTTGTATTGTCCGAGATAACAATGAGCTCTGCGGGCCCTATTGGTGGTGCGGGCTCTAACGACAGTTGGAAGAGCTTTGGCAGTGGGGATTCTTGAAGGAGCAGCTTCGTCAGTCCATCTGCGCCGGAGTCCTCCTTAATCCTTTGCAGAAGTTCTCGGGCCTCCTTGACTGTACTATTTAAATCAGCTAAACATCTACGAAGTACCTCTTCCGATGCACCCGGCGACGGCGGAATGAGAGTTCTGCGTGCGCTACCGATGTTACGGGGTGGTGTGTTATCCATCGTAATTTGTGTACGTACAACGAGACACTGGAGAGTTTCCTTTTCTGACCACAGGATAAGAGTGTTATTTGACAAGTGGCGAATTGCGTAAAGATCGCTGATAGGTATATGAAGGATATACCTATTCTTAAATATATTGTAGTATCAAATAGCCCAACTTGTTTGTAGATATTGTGTGTATCTGGTAGGTGATGTAATGAATATAGAGGTTAATACGACTAACTGATATGGGAAGGGTAGGCTTTGTTACTTTGCCTGGTTTAAAAGACACTACCTCAGAAAGGTACTCACGGACATGGTGGTTGATGACTAAACAATACACTGCCTCTGTCCCACTTTGTTTGTCGTATTTCGGATTTCGAAATTCAAACAGGGTAGTTTGTGACAACAATTAAAAAGTTTGACGCTTGAAACACTAATTATGGCAATTAAAAGAGATAATAACTCAGATTGTAATCCCTTAAGAAATCATTAATGTAGATGGATTATTCACTATTTTATCCTTATTTAATCTTCATTGGTATTTGAACAAGTATAATATTAATCAATAAAAGAGATCTTTGTGTTCTTCACAATTATTCCTATGGTAAAATGGGAAAAACGAATGAAATTTTTTGTTGAAATCTTAATTTGACAAATATTTTGAGACGGCTAGTTTTTAGAAATAAGGACAAATAATTTGTGGCGGAGGGAATAATTAGTAAGCAAAGTCAGTTGATGTATTTTTAGTACTTATCAGCAAGGGCACTCATGTTTGCCCATATAAGATTTCAAATCACTAGAAAGATGATGTGGCATGCCACGTCACCGTACTAAACTTTCATTGTTATTTTCCAATCTTTGTTTTTTCTAAAATCTAATGTTGTTTCTTAAATTGACTCCGTATCTGATCAATTATACTTACTCGATAAATATTATCTTTCGCCGAATAATATTTTTCGTTTCCTTCTTTACCAATGTATCTATTATGCTATTAATAATCCGAGTAAACTTACTCGGTAGATTTTTTTGAATTAAATGATAGTTGAATCCAGGAGAATGGAAATTTCGAAGAATTGATGCAAAATAAATATTAAAATTTATTTGTTAAGTACTTTCTTTCATTACATAAAAATTAAGAGGAATTACATTTATTGAAGGGTGACGTGTGACATGAGCGTTTAGTATTATATATTATTTAGTAGTTCAAAAAGAAATTTAATCTATTTGGCAGTCAATATAAAAAAATCTAAAAAAAGTTAAATTCAAATTAAGCCGGCCACCACAACAATACTACTCTACTATTTTAAATTTGTTTTATATGATCTGTTTTAGCTTCTTTTTTTAAAATAAGAGGTAGGATTACTTTTTTCATGACCTTTAGTTTGCAGTGTTTGTTGAGCTGATCGAAATTGAACTATTAAGAGATTTATCTTTGATAACGACCTACCTTAGCAGTATACGCAATTTAGTTACTACACTGCTTTTCTTTTCACATGCTTCTTTATGTAACTTATTTTCAACCAATGCCATCATTTACAGACAGAATGCTGATCACACATATGAAGAGGGAATGGCATAGAGTTCCTCCTTGTGTACTATTACAATAGTTGATTTCTTTTTATTACTACAATTGTGCATATATAACTTACTTTCTTTTAGTTATATCTTCATGAATACAATTAATAGTCTAAGATAAATGAGATGTTTTTCCAAGTGTTAATGTCAATGAATGAGGAACACAAGAATGCAATAAACTCAATTTTGTCAATTAATACAACTACTATATGTCAGGGAACAATCCAAAATACTTATGTATGAACTATGAAAAGATTAAAATATTATATGGTCATATCAATATCTCAGTGTACGGAATGATAAACATGATGAACTAATTATTTTTCACAATGGAAGTGGATTATATCAATTAAGTCAAATATAACCATTGCTACTGTTGTTGTTTAAGTAACTGTAAGTGATCCTAAAATTCCCAACTTGCTTTGAACTGGGGCGTAAGTAATTTTTATTATAATAATGCAGAACCACAATATTAAATACCAAAATCATATGACAGCTTTAAATTTTCTACTATGATGGCACTTTGATTAAATTTGCAAGCCGCGCATCGCGCGGGTACTATACAAGTTCCCTTTAAATAGCATTAGCATCACCAAAATATCAACACATCCTACATTCGAGAAACACGCTATTCTAGCATCTCGATTTATGGATAGCTATTTAGGGAGAAGAATCATGGGAATTGTACGTACAGTTGTGACTAATGATAACGTGTTATGAAATTATAGTAGTTAACTAGGAATATAAAAGATAATAATAACTAAATAGATGAGAGAAGAGGAAGAGTAATTTTATTGCTCTATATTGAATTGTAGTTTACAAATGTAATGCAAGTCTCCATTTATAGACATATGCTGAGGGATAAACTATTGTTGTAACTATGCATTATTCAAATCCAATAGTAGTAAAGAAAAGATGGGTAATGGAAGTCTTCAATGAATAGTAGATGCATTGACACCCACGGTAATTCTTTTACAACAGGAATAACACTTTTCAGTATAATAACAATTGTATATCCTCTTCCAACTTGTATGTGTGTTAGCATAATATTATCAAGAACCACACCGCCTTATATTCCAACTTCAGCTCCTTATACCCGGAAGGATTTGGTTCTTTACATTTCACTACATACATGGACTAGTGGTGCAATCATATATGCAAACCTCTGAATACCTATGCAGAGAGTGTTGCACAATTGCACCTCGTGACAAGAGGAATATCACAGTAACAACTGTGTTAGAAAACGAGCGCACCATAATCGCTGTGTGACTGCACATCTCATGGAGATGACATTCCAAAGAACGTCGTTAGGATCCCGATCAAGGTCAATGACTCGGGAACTACGGACGTCAACATAGAGAGAAGGGTGGTGAACGCAGACAGTTGAAGCATACTTGTTTCCAGCTTTCTCATATACCGTCTGTACCGAATAAAGAAGATGTTTCAAAGATATGGAACCACGATCAAAGAAGCACATTTCGGAGAAAGGAGCAGGATCCTTTCGATGAAAAGTGAGGTTCAAAGGCGAGACGATGATTTTAGAAAGAGCATTTGTGAAGGATATCTGCTGGGGTACCCCATTTATAGGCAAAAGGAGTAGCGAACGAGTAAGTATCGTGAGGAGTTAATGGCGGTCTGTGGAAATGTACAGAGAGTATAAGCGGTACAGTAAATACTTAAAATACGTAACAAAAAACCAGAAAAAATTAGGTCGCGTATTTCAATTTTAAAGTAATTATAGGAGCCGGAGACTTAAAAGTCATTAAATTAATGGGATCATGGACCCGTCGCTATGTCACGATGAAAAAATGTAATTTTATGTAGATAGAGGAAGGGCGATATGCCTTTAATAGCCTAAGCATTAATTGAGTTGGAAGGGTGTATAAAATGGCGAGGTCATGTAGTCCATGCTTTGATAATCCGTAAGGGGGATTCGAATTCGATAATGCAATTCATGTGTTTAACACGTAACTATGTGAATCTCGGTTGTAAATAGGACATGGAACGATGTCAATCAAGGTTGTAAATAATCCACTTAACCGACTCAAACTATATAAGCTCATGTTAACTGATACGTGCTCATAATTGCAGAGACGAAGGTTATCTGAGTTATATTATCAAGAAGCTAACCATTATTTATTTTGCAGGATAAGAATGAACCTTTTCTCCACCCAATGCCACTGTAAAAGAGGGAACTGTCAGATGAGATCCTTTACTGCTCCATATCGTGCACTTAGGGTTGTGGACATCCAATCAGCAGACGTGAGAGCAGCTTGGCTCGGCAGACGACGCATTGAGTAATTTAGGGTTCAGATCATAGTGCTTTTACTGCTCTATATCGTGCACTTAGGGTTGTGGACATCCAATCAGCAGACGTGAGAGCTGCTTGGCTCGGCAGACGACGCATTGAGTCAATTATAGGGTTCAGATCATAGTGCTTTTGAATTAGAGGGATTGCAGCCACACCCAATGTGTGGACTTGGCAACAACAACATTTAATGTATTGTCGTTTAGCCTTGCAGTTCTGTTTTTGATGCATTTCATCAGTATCATCAATACCACAAATGAACGAATTTTCGGCATGCCACTCTAATTTTCACAACTATCCACATTAATACTTGATGAATGCACCACCACACCTTTTCATCCACCGCAATGATATTTAAAGTAACAATCGAATTAGATGTTGTAATCATAATTACAATGCAGTACAGTACATGGGACAGTCAAATTAACCATACACATTGCCTTCCAGCCCTATCAGATCTACTTTCATTAGATAGTCACTTACACCTCTTGAGATATGATACTGTCATAAATTAGGTGTTCTGATTTGCATTCATTGAATCTTTGAACCCCTCCCATGTCTTGTATTGAATGTTACTGTACTTATTACTTTTTGCGGACGTCCCACAAGCTCATCAGCACTCAATGGACAAGCCTCGCATGTCAGATCTAAACATTTAACGGGGCTGCAAGCCCTCGAAACTAGAAACCCTAACGCACAAAGTCCAACCAATAATAATACACTTTCACGATACCACTGAATATGCCTGCCATTCAACGCGCTCCGCAGGCCAATTCCTGTTTCACTCATTTGGCATTCTTATCTGCGTATTGAATGCGCACCAACCCTATGGAGAAATTTAACCCGACTTTTGACCTGAACGAGGCAAATCTTACCTCCTGCCCTATCCCTATGAAGATAGATTTTCTTGAGTTTTACTGTTGCCGTCCACTCGTAAAGCATCAACAAGACAAGTGCATGCTCTCGCCGACGTGTATACGTTGAAAATCCGGAAAGTAAATACCCTAGCCACTGCAACTGACCTTTTTTTTTCTGACGTCCCTTTCTTCTTTTCATCGGCAGGTGGGTGATGCAGGCCACACCACAGTAAAGATTCCTGCAAATCCCCTCAAAAAGGAAAACGAAAGATCTTTCAATACTCAGTAACGCAATCTCACTGACCTACTTTCTTCTTTTCATCGGCAGGTGTGTGATGCAGGCCACACCACAGTAAAGATTCCTGCAAATCCCTCAAAAAAGGAGAAGGAAAGATCTTTCAATACTATACATAATGACACGGACGAACACAGAAGATAATAGATTTGATGTATCGAGTCTTGATGGCCTCTTTTGTACCTTGTATATTCGATTATATTGTATTGTATCAATAGTAATTACTTCTGTCCTCTGTATCTTGACATGTGGGTGATGCAATCAGATTCCTTCATATCCTGCAAAAAATATAGAACGAAAGATCTTTACGCATAATAGACAATGACATCGACGACCTTTGAATATTAATAAGGATGTTGGCTTTATTGAGTAGCATTGAGTTCGAAAACATCGGTAGCGATATCTGTTAGCGTGCATAATTAGTCGGTAGATCGACGGGAGTAGAAGAAGCTAACGCAAAAAGATAGTAATATGACTAGTGTTAGAAGACGTAGTATGTGAGTTAAAAAAAGACGTCATCTAAAATCAAAAAGTGAATTTATAAAAAATTGAACAGAACTAATCAACGAATTTAATTAGAACAATGTCTCGGGTAAGATTAAATGAATTTTATGTATTATCAATTAAGAAAAACTTATCAGAAAATTTGATTAGTATAATCTTATTATACGTTTTCATCTCAAAAAAGTTAACGAAAATAGAGTTCAAGGTTAAATCTGTTTTTTTTTTTATGGATAAATATTTAGCGAGAAGAATCAAGGGAATTGTACCTACAATCTTGATTGTTCCCGCTAATTTTATTGTCTTTCAGCATTGATTAAAGGCATCACTGATGTCCTTCCTTGATATTCTATTAATTTCCTCTTCTCCCTTGCAATTTTAACCTTTCAGGATCATGTGCATTGAATTCTTTACTTCTTGCACAACTTGTTTTTAGTAGGATGCAAAGCACAATGTCATAAAACAAAATCTGAATGATATAGAAATTGATGGATTGGATATACCTCATGTTGCGGTTAGTATGATGCTTCCACACGTTGCGATGGTAAACCAAGAACTATAAAAACTGTGAAAAATATGTGCTATTAATTCAATTGGTTATGAATGACTACAAGCTATAAGAGCGATCGAGAATTATAACGAAGAATTATTGTTCAAGGGGCGAGCAAATTAGATGACAATTAATTAATAATCCTTAGTCATTAATGATTTCTGGCTAAATTATACAAATATACCAACATAATAGCAGGTTTACAATAAAATACTAGCAACATTATGTCACTTTTCAAGAATAGCACTACTTTCTTAACATTGTATATACAAGTTATTAAAAAAAAGATTTATTCAATAAAATTGAAGATACAACATGCACCAAAATCGCCCATAATTATAGGCATGTCTTTTCATCTGTTCCTGCTTTTTTGGGATTACAACTACCCAATTACTAATTCTATTGTATGTCTTTTGTATGTCTATCGTATGGTGTATGTGTATAGTATGGCTATTGTATGGCCATTGTATGGCTATTGTTAGTCTTTTGTATGTCTATCGTATGGCTATTGTATGTGTATTGTATGGCTATTGTTTTTTACGTAAGTCTATTGTCAATTTTTAATAGATGGTTTTGAGGGGAGAGTGAAAATATGGGTCTTAAATGTAAAAATATTTAAACCCATCTAAACATGATTTGGGTGCTTATATATAGGATTAGATTTATCTTTTTTTTAATTATATTTCTTCTCTTTTTAAATACATTCTGCTATTTTTTGTAGCAAACAACAAAAATGTTGCTATTTTTTGTAAGTTTTGAAAATATTTATATATTTTGTAACAAAAGTAGATAAAGTTATACTCTGTGTAATTATCACATGATTTCTCAAGGGGCGCGCAAATTAGAAGATGATAAATAAATTGCTGACGGAGGGAGTATTTGGATTTTTTGTTGTTTACACACAGTTAAGGAGAGTAAATAATAGCACTAATTTACTTGGTAACTACAACTGAAATATGAGTATCATCTAAGACTGCTTTCAATTTAAGTTTTTTGCTTTGCTTCTTCAAAAAATTTGTTGCCGTAAGAGAGTCCAACTCCAAGATAAGAACAGCAACTACCAAGACAGAGATTTCACCTTACTCTAGGATATTTGCAGTAAATAATACTCAGCAAGTACTATTTATGATATGATGATTATTGATTAAAGGATTACATCAGCTTCCTAGAAGAGTAGGAAAGTTTTACTTTCATACTCTAGGAACACTAAGTTGACACATTTCGATATCAATCAAATAGTTTTCACAAGAAAATTTTAATTCTTTAACGTGTGGATGTATGTCGGCTCTCCTCTTGGGATACCAGTGCCCTTCTCCTTTTCTCTTACACACTCTGTTCCTTCGAACCTTGACAATGTTAGCGGGACCAATCATTAACCTCATCTCTTCACGAAGGGCATGGATACGGAGTCTGTGCCTCCACAGTTGGCGAAATATATCGAGCGCAGTGCTGAAACGTTTCAGCTTTACCATCGCAATAGCGTGCATGTACTTCGCCTGTTCATTACCGGCAGCGGCAGCCTGGCCTAGTAAGATTTCACCTTCCTCTCGGTCTTGGTAGAAAAATCTATATGTGCCCAGCATCAGCGTAGCCTCGACGAGTCCTCTTACATGCATCCATTCTAAAAATGGGACTATGTCTTCTTCCATGAATCTTAGTTTCCAATGATTAGACTGCATCACGAAACGAACTACAGAGCATTCAGAAAATACGATCAACCGGAAGGGCTTGCACCTGTGCATACAAAGTATCAGTACAAACCGATATTGGCAGTAAAAAAAAAAAAAAAAAAAAAGCACCGGCCATTTATATCGACGCTACAGAACATATATTATAGTACTCACACCGAAGAAATCGACGACAAATTCCACGCTGAATCCATAGCTCTTTCCAGTATACATTCCCAGAGGTCCATCGGGAGTCTATGTAAATATGTTTCCTCCATTCTGAAAGTTCTGTTCATTTTTTTTTATCTAATCGGAGTTACTTGTTGGAAAGTGGAATACCAACTCAAGGAATAGCTAATACCGTACGTAGAGGGATTTAAGTTTTTCTAGTAGGTGGTGTATTTATGGTACAAGTTAATGAATGGGTTCAATGCCAACTATGGCACACTCGTATAAAGACTAATGTAGCCTGAATATGTGTTTGGCTACTCAAAGAATTTCACGGAATATTTTCCCTCCAAACAATCTACTAGGAGTAATAAATATAGCTTATTCCCAAGACCTTGAGCGCTACAAAATATTCATGTGTGGGAGATGCAAGGTCAATATATTAATTTTACATAGAAATACGTATTAGTATACGTATATACACTTTAGTTATTAGAATACATTTCTTATACCATACACATTTGCACGCTGCTTGGTTAGAGTAATGACCCCTAATCAGATTTGCTCGATAGCGTCAAACAATAATTTTACCAGTACTAGTTTCTCGACACGTAGGTTGCACGTGTATGCTAAGTGATGTAGTACACTATTTTGTAAAATAATCGAACTAATAAAGTAAGACTTTAATTCAATAATTATACATGAAATAATCAAAAATAAATTTATCTGAGTGACCAATGTTGATTGTCGTTTGATAACTTATTTGTGGAGATCAAGATGATTATTAGGTATCTTTTGAGCCTATATAGATAAACAGAAGATTAATTAGATAAATGTATTTTTTTTTACATCTTATGATGTAATATATAATGAAGTGATTATCATCTATTAGTTCATTTATAGACAATAATCTTAAGTGTATTTTCTCTCATCATCTGTTTGGGTCGCTCTGTCATCATCAAGACTCTTGTTGTCAATATTGATATCACTCTTGATACTGTAACGTAATGTTGGCTGTGTGAGAACATGACCTCTGCTTTATTATAATTAGCTCAATAAGACATTGTCATGATGCATATCTTTTCTAGTAATTTTCCAATGACAAAAAAACATGCTTTGCAATCTCAAACTCTATAGTCTGAAATGTATGAGACTAAAAAATAGTGCTAATTATGTTTTTCTTTTTTGAATACATATTTTCCAAAGAAAAAGTGACCAAAGATCGTACAATCTATTTAATTTTTCCGGCTCTTCCAGATAAGAAGGATTGTACTACATATTCAATTTACTAATATAACCAAAACCAAATCAAACAACAAAAATAAAATTCATCTACATAAAACAAAAAATAATGCCATCTTATTGCTTCTAGGGTCCATCATCAAATCTTCCTTTAGGTAAATTACATACGTCATTTTTTCTCACATCCTGCATAAACGATTTAAGAGATCAGTATATAAAACTTTTGATGTGGATCGAACATATAACATACTATAGAAAACTAAATGCTATATATACACATATTATTTTGGGTAACCATAAATACATAAAGCAAAAGAAACATGAAAAATTTCCAATATTGTTGATCATAATTTTTTCAAAGAAAGAAGAAGAGAAAGATAACTTATCAGCTTATAGTTTGTGGTGAAATACCGGCCAGGCCATTCTAACCAAGTAAATATTTGATGAATTTGGGTTGGAATACTAAAAGATTTCACAAGTTCAAAGAATACCTCATAAATTATTAATGAGTGCAGTAGAAAGCCTCCACTTAGTTGGAGGTTTCACATTTTTTTAAGAGAATGAATTTACTCTATATTGCATTATTAAATGCAACTCTTCAAGTTCTCCTAATTCATAACAACAACAAAGTGCACGTTAAGCAAATGAAAAATTACTGTGATATATAGATGAGTCATTTAATATTTTATGTTAAAATTAAAATAATTAAATGGATGTATTTTAATTTTTTAAGTAAGGGCAAAATTGGTGTTCATTACTATTTTAGGGGCAAAATGATCTTTTACATTTTGCTTTTGAGATTGACTCTTTTAGTATAGTTAGAAGATTAGATGACTCTTTTAGTATAATTAGATAGATTAGATTAGAAGATAGTAGATTAGATAGATATGATGATGATATGAAAAGGTAGGGGTACTGCACTGTAAAATCTATAAAGTGTGGAACCTAACTAAAGGAAAAGAAACTTAGCACGCTCCAACAGACCTAGTATTAAAGTTCAAAAACGTTCAGTTGGACAAACAGATCTTATTCACACCTTCCTACTCCTTCACATAGAGAAGATGTCAGTTTCAAGATACTTTTAGTCCTGCCCGATATAGCTCTTCATCCAGGATTATGAGCGGCATAGTTTGTACGTTGTGGATGTGCGCGTCGGATGCTTCTAAGGTTTGTGTTACTACTTAATTAGTACTTTAACATGCATTTAGGTGGTTTCATGTTTGCATAAGGGATTTTATTTTTTAAACTGACAGATATTTCAAAGAGGCGAAAACGATCTTCTAACGGGTCGAACGGAGGCGGCAAGCATTTATCGTGGATCTAGGCGATATCACACAGAACTATGTGTGATTTGCCGTAAAAAGTTCATTCGAGGTTGTGATGACGATGGTTTTTACAACAACTGCAAGAAAGTTTCAACATCCATTCTCGAGGTTGTGACTTGAAACAGCTGATATGTTGTGATAATGCTAGTCTGTGCAGGTATAAAGTTAAAAGAATTTATGATGAATACATGTTCACGGTGAACAATATAGTCTTTTCGTGCACAACAGAAGTTCCGTCGGCAATGAGGTCTCGCGGGGAAAGTGAATTGATTGCGTAGTGTGTCGATCAAATCGTCATGGAAACATTGTTCTGGCCACTGAGTGCAGGTTAAAACTTCAGATAACGAATGAGTTCTTCAGGGTTGATCTCTTCAAGACTGATAGTAGATTTTCCTTGAAGAACTCATTTATTATTTGAAGTTTTTCAACTTTCATTCGGTGGGTAGACCAATGTTAACTAAACGAGTCGATCTTCCTACCACGCAATTGGTTCTCTTTCCTCGCGAGATCTCATTCCCGATCGATGCCATGCCTGCCTCGACCCATGGTCAGGACGCGTAAACATACGCAAGACTGTCGGCTTGCTATACATCTGTTCAATTGATACACAGTCGTGAGTTCTCAACAACTTCTATCGGGAACTACCAAGCTTTTATATTGGACACAAATCCTGCGGCTGCCTCACCGGTTCCAAGAATTATTCATAAAATCTTTTTACGTTCTGCATGTATGCGCAACATACTAGTAGAAGGACCAAGCGGTGGTACCTTTCGTCATCTTTCTGTCATCTTTAATAAGAGACATAGTATATAGGATTGTTATTTGGAGTTATAGGATTGTTCATGTACTGTAAAGATGAATATTTCCTCCCAAACTGTGCCCAAGTTATGATAATGAAGCGAGCAAATTAAACTGTGCCAAAGTTAGGATTGTCGTTTGGATTTATATGATTGTAGTTTTTGTTCGCGAATGATCGTTCATCATGGCTTTGTCGTGTACTAGTACATAACTACATATTAACCATTACCGTAAAGGGAATATGTACACCCAGTGTTCAATTTTCTCCATCACTGTCTGAAGAAATGTAAACTTATTCATAATGGCAACACCAAAAAGAGAAATAACTAGCATAATTCAACACTAATACCTTAGGAGGGTTTGATGAGGTTCTTTCACCACAGTGACGCTTAAGCACATCATCTACGTAGATAAATTGTCGAGTGACCACAAATTTCGACTTGAAATCTGAATCCGAACATTACAACAATTGATAACCCAGAAGATCACCATCCTTTATACAATTTTCATAAACAAAATTTGCCCAGCCAGATCCAAAACCATACACTTTATCTCCACGGCGGCCAAATGTTACATCCCAAACTTTTCCATGACATTCAAATTGGCATTTTCCTACCCTATTACAAATTAGTTTAATAACACTTGCACGCAGGTTCTATATTGAGACACAATAATAAAATTAATGTCCTATATAAACAATTATAAGATAACTATAAGAAAATCAGAAAAAAGTTTCAACATAAGTACCAAATAACCCAGCAAGACGTACGTAGTGCGGATGACGACTATCTCGAAATTTAGACTTCCTTCCATTGTTGATTTAATAATGCCACCAGCTTCCTTACGAAATTTTTAGGTGAGATATGCTAAATGTTCAAAACTTCCCGTGTAAGCTTCCTTTATGATGCCTTTTGGTTTCTGTAAATCTCCTCAGTTAATGACGTTGGTTTTCCCATCGAAATAATATCCTCCCAATTGCAATCTTTATTAGTATATAATAAACTAAACTTTTGTGTACCACCACTCGTCAGGTGATTAGCAATGTAATGAATTAGCAATGTAGTTGACGGGCATCTCCAACGATGCACCAATTTTGGCACCAAATGCCAAAATGGTGTTAAAAATGGTGCAAATTCAACTCCAACAAGCACCATTTTGCACCATTTTTTGCACCAAAATGGTGTGATGAATAGTGTCGCACCAAATTTGGTGTGACACTATTCATCACACCATTTACTATTCACTCATTATTTTATTATTATTTCATTATTATTATTATTATTATTATTATTATTATTATTGTTATTATTATTACTTAACCCTTTAATTAAATATATTACCTATATTTAATCATTTTAATATCTTCACAATATTAACTTTACATCGTAATTTTAGTATATAATTTTTTATAAATTAATTTTCGTAAAAGTTAATTTTATAACTATAATTATAAAAAATATTAACCATAAAAAGAGTGCAGCTATAAAATATAAGATGTTGCTAAAAGTGAAAGTACATTACATAAAAATATTTTAAAATTAAAAATAATGACTACATGTATTATATTACACAACATGATAATCGAGAATGAGCGTGATCTTAGTGCACCAATCCAAGATGCTCGTGAAAGTCCAACTCCAACGGTTGAAATGGCAGTAAATGAAACTCAGCGATTTGTTAACTTTTTAGCTCGACACAAAAAAATTAAATCCCAAAATGCTCATTATGAACTTCGCAATGCATTAATAGATCATCTATGGGAGCATACTAGAGGTGGAAGTTGAAGAAATTTGTTGTATATAGACTTAATTTACCGTAATGTAATGTAATATATATTTAATTTTCTTTAATGATTTCGTTTTTTTTTTTTTTTTGAGTTATCCGTTAATATGTATAATCTATAATGCTTTCCTATAATTATATTATTTAAAATTTTATGGTTTAAAATAATTTAATATTAGATGGTTATACAATAAAGTAATATAAATTATATGTAATGAATATGTAAAAAAGAAATAAAAGATAAAATTTATTTAATGGAAAGAATAAAACAAAATTTAAATAAAAGATAATAATATAATATAGAGGAGAGAGAAGAATATAAAAAGAATATTCTCTTTTGGTGTAAAAAATGGTGTTATTGTTGGAGTAAATTTGGTGCTACACCATTTTGGTGTAAAATTTGGTGTTAAAAATAGTGGCCTTATTGGAGATGCCCAAGCTTAGTTCAACATTTATAGTCTTTAAAAATGGTGTTAAAAATGGTGTAAATTCAACTCCAACAAGCACCATTTTGCACCATTTTTGCACCAAAATGGTGTGATGAATAGTGTTGCACCAAATTTGGTGTGACACTATTCATCGCACCATTTACTATTCACTCATTATTTTATTATTATTTCATTATTATTATTGTTATTATTATTGTTGTTATTGTTATTATTATTACTTAACCCTTTAATTAAATATATTACCTATATTTAATTATTTTTTAATATCTTCACAATATTAACTTTACATCGTAATTTTAGTATATAATTTTTTATAAATTAATTTTCGTAAAAGTTAATTTTATAACTATAATTTTAAAAAATATTAACCATAAAAAAGAGTGCAACTATAAAATATAAGATGTTGCTAAAAGTGAAAGTACATTACATAAAAATATTTTAAAATTTAAAATACATCAGTAAATTGAGTTATCCGTTAATATGTATAATCTATAATGCTTTCCTATAATTATATTATTTAAAATTTTATGGTTTAAAATAATTTAATATTAGATGGTTATACAATAAAGGAATATAAATTATATGTAATGAATATGTAAAAAAGAAATAAAAGATAAAATTTATTTAATGGAAAGAAGAAAACAAAATTTAAATAGAAGATAATAATATAATATAGAGGAGAGAGAAGAATACAAAAAGAATATTCTTTTTTGGTGTAAAAAATGGTGTTATTGTCGGAGTAAATTTGGTGCTACACCATTTTGGTGTAAAAAATGGTGGCCTTATTTGAGATGCAGGGGTTCGAACATCCATATAGTGACAGAATCATTTATTTTTTCAACTTCTAAAATATTTTAAATGATTAGTCCTAATCTTTGTCCCACGCTGAAATTCTTATGAAACATTCCTTTTCTTATAAGGACTAATCATCCATTCTTCTTGAAAATATATAGAATTGGCAGTCATTGAATTTTAACATAGACTAAGCTAGCGTTGGACATAGATTTGGTTGAAACTTCGGAATTTGAGTTTTTCAATAAATTTTTGAACTTGAAGTTATGTTTGGACATAGAATTTACGCAAAAAAAATAGTTGTAGTTTCGTGGGTAAGATAAGACAATTTTCCCAAAAACTTTTTCACCACTTGTGCATCAAGTTATAATATAGACAAGCAACGATAACTACATGTAATATTGGAACACACCTTTACACATACTGTAGTAGTTTTCTCGGCACGTGCATTGCACGTGTATGCCGAGTTTTTGAGTACCTACTATTATAAAATAATGTTAGTACTATAATGTTAGGACATTCTTTTACAGTAAATAAATAAATATGAGATTCTCCCCCAATTAATTGACATATATCTATGTCCAAGTGTTAAGAGTTACAGGAATATTTGTACGTGATGGCTCAGTGCGCTCACCTTGTACTCTTACGCTGTGGTTGGCCTTTAGTTTATGTGTTCGAGTCTATAATGCTACGTTTCTCCCCATTTTTTTTTCCATTTTCTAACATTATCTTCCACCTTACAACTTACGTCTAATGCATGCAAGGCACCCGCCACGTGTCTTTTCAGTAATGATGACACTGCCACTCATCTATCTTAAAAATTTTGCTAATAAATATATTTATGCAAATCCTTCTCAAAATCAAACAAAGATTAACATTTTGAGTTATAAAAAAAAAACACAAATATTGTGGAAAATGGCTCATCCAAATAGAGAAATCAGAGATAGACGTAACAATGCTGCCAATGATGTCCGTGCGATCCGTATGATGGTAGACGATGTTATTGAGTACATATTGGTGCTCATCAACCACGTTGATACCGAGAATCGACGCATGAAGAGAATGCTCCGTTCCATACTCCTCCATCTTGGCCAGTCAGATGAGTACGAAACTCCCCCACGATCTCCACCAGCACTTGACTGATGGTTTGGTTAATAACGGTGGTGTTTTGCTAAGTGGTATATTTTGCAGGATTTTTTGGTGTTAGTTAAGTTTATGATGCTCAGCACCTTTAAATTGCATGTGTTCATCTGCCTTTGTAAGTGATGGTTTGGTTATCATTGGTGGTGTTTTGCTACATTATGATGTTGATCACCACCTTTAATTACGATGATGTTACTTTGCATGTGTTCTTTCTGCCTTTGTAAATGAAATCTTTTGCTTTATGTATGGTGTTGAAGATTAAGATTAGTAATTGATTTCTTCTTTTCTTCTGTAATCAAGCCAATTATTTCTAATTTGTTCTAACGTTGACTATTTAGTCATGCAAACTGTTTTTAGGTGCAGACAAATGTAATATGATTTGGATAAGTTTCATTATGCATAAATTTTTCTTTATACAAATGGTTCTAACTTAAATATGCATAGATTTTTCTTTAAAATTGTTATCATTTATAAATAAAACAAAATTCTTTTAAATCAATTTCCCTCTCCTGACAATTTGTACCCAACTACAAGAGGTGCGTCTTGAAACTGCGCAGTTATATAATCAGCAAAATCAGGATATGCAGGCATTAATTCAAAATAAGGATCGGAGATGATGTTAGTAAGTATGGCTATTGCGACAGAAAATTTTGAGGGCATATTAAGCACTTGTGTGGTCAAGATAAATAATGATCCACAAAGCTCTCCTTACAACCTTAAGACATTTTAGAAGGGTGTTTATCTATTTGTCTTTAGGAATTTATGTGTGCTTCCAATGGTTGGATTGAAGTCATTGAACTGATGAGTTGGTTCAATTTTTTTCTTCCATCTTTTTTTAAGTTTATTAATCATCGGGTTGGGTTATGAAATATTCTGTTATGTTCTGTTTTATATAATTAAACAGTAAAAATAAAATAAACTATGATTTATGAGTTTAAAATAATACAAATTATTATGATGAAAAAGGAGTGGTAAATTTCAGGATTACACCATAAAAGGGTCGCTTAATATGTTGAAGATTTGTATAGTTAATGTTTCGTTCATGGGTTTCTATATTCAAATAGTGGTGTTTTGAGCTTGTACCACGTTGTTATTTCAAAATTATAACATTGAGTCGAGATGGAGGTAATATACATACAGTTTAAGTTTTTAACACATCAACTCATTGATTCTTCCAACCATATATTTTGCGTCTCTAGGTAGAAGTTCAATATGCTTTTACCTTCCCTAGGATGAACATAAAATTGACCAATAAAAATCACTTGCTTACCGCAAGAGAAAGGGCATAGACGATGTACCTGCCCTTTATAAATTTGAATAGTACTTGCAAAGTTCCATTTGTAATTTTCAGTTTTATTCACAAATACAAATCACGTATAAATCACCTCTTTAGCGCAGGCATGTAGTCAATGTAACTGACTATATTCATGATGCATTTACCTACAATGTTTACTGAGTACCCCCTCTGTATTGTTTTATTTGTAAACTTATCTCTTTAATAAATATAAACTTTATTTCTACCTTCATTCAAATTCAATCAATACTACGGGCAAAGTGAAAAAAATATACGAGTAATTAATTTTGCATTGAACTCCTAATTGGACAAATAAATTAAGCAGACTATTTAAAGTAAGGAGGACAAATAAAACGAGACGAAGGGAGCCGTACTCATAGCTTCTCGGAAATAAGGTAGGTTGTGCCTTGGATTGTTGCCACGATTAAACTACGGGCCCATTAAACTATTGTAGATTCGTGCAATAAAAACGGGGGTACGGTAGTGAAACGTAAATGCACCGAATGTTTAAATTTTAATTGTTAGATTAGATTGAGATTGTATTTGTCAAAATTGTAAGGGATTTAAAAGCAAAAAAAAATAATTATAGGCTCATTCATATTAGTTTGTTAGTGGTAACTCAAAAAACAATTAGCGCATAACCGATTGTATGCGTAAAATATAGTAAGTCAAAAGTAAAAACTTCTCCAAAGTGGCTTATAGCCTGTTGGCATTGCTTCTCCAGAGCCAAAAGTGCTTTTTTTTTAAGAAAAGTACTTTTTTTAGAATTTTAAGGTGTTTGGCAACCACAAAAAGTACTTTAAGGTAGAAGCAGAAGCAGTTTTTCTGCTGTTGGGGAGAAGCTACAAATATCCAGAACAATTTATTAATTTTTTTCAAGACAAAAATATCCTTACTAAATTCTCCTTCATTAATTAACCATATCTCTCTCTAAATAAAATTATATTTCTCTTTTTCACATTGTTTTCCTACTATATACTTTTATAAATCGTATTCCTCTTATGATTAGTTTTTATTTCTAGTTATTTCTATCAACCGTATATAGGATTTTTTATTAAATCATTTTTTAAAAGTAAGTAATTACTATAAATTTTTAATTCGGTTATAACTTCAATTAACTATATTATATATTGTTCAATAGCTTAAATTTATAAATTTTACATTATGTTTTAACGTTTTAACTAAATAAATTTTTAATAAAAGTATTGTACGATAAATAGTTTAAATTATTTTTTTGTTTTTATTAATCCAAATATAAAATAAATTTGGATGTCCTTTTAGTAATCTAACACTCGAAAGTATTTTTGTAAAGATTAGCCAAACACAAATTATTTATCAAAGTACTTCTCCAATTAGTGTCCAAACACAAACTGCTTAAAAGTACTTCTTTAAAAAGTACTTATGCCAAGAGTACTTCTCAAATTAAGCAGTTTTTTGCAGCAATCCCAAACAGGCTCTTAGTAGACTAGCCAAACTGTATCTATGACTTCGTATCAGTAATTTCCCGCCAAAACGTGTGGCCTACATTTTCAATTCACTTTCCAATCTAGAAAGTACTGCCTATAAGTGTTTTCGTTTCTTGGGAGTTGGGATGCATACGCTTCTCTTGCTTACTTCGGTCCGCTCATCTTCCTCCATATCTAAAGCAATTGGAATATCTTGGGGACAATAGATGGAGAGAAACATGAGGCAAATGATGGAGAGAAATATGAGC
>JBBBVM010001190.1:0-20570 GCA_037355625.1 Petunia x hybrida | reverse complement strand
TGAGCTTCTGTGTGGCTTCTCCGCCAGGGTCCTTCGTCTACACCTTCCGTTCATGGCGGGGTTTACTCTTCCAGTGCAAGTCTCCATTGCAAGGCATCTACTGCCAAAGGAAAGGAGAAGAAAACTAAAAAATTGAAGAAGAAGGAAAAGGAGGTTCATTAAAAAAGAAAAAACCAAGGAGCTGAAGAGCTCATCTAGTCGGGCCCCCTCACAGGATGATGAGAAAATTCACCTCGGTCGCCAAAATTTGACCACCAAGCCTCTAACTGATGCCCCCGCAAATCCAAAAAGGAAAAGGAGTGCTTCGAAGAAGTCAAATCAGGCTGTGCGTCCCCGAGTTGAGGCAAAAATTCAATTCAAGTGCCAAACCAATTTTTGAATCCCACTTCATCCTTAGGGGTGAATCAAGCAGCGAAGATCCCAAGGCATATGGGAATGTTGAGATAGTAGACCTCGAGGGGTCTGACTATGATGTTGCAAAAGCCAAGGGTAAAGCCAAGATTGGCGAGGTTGCACTTCACTCTCCTCCAGCTGAGGAAGGAATGGTTGCGAGGACAGCACCGGCAAAATCTGAGCCTCTCAGTGCCTCAACTTCTGCAAGGGTCGTGAAGAGGGTCGAGGTTCCATCCGACCTGAACCTTTTTGCTAGTTCTTACAAGTATAGTGGGTAATTTCTAGTCATAATGATCATCATTTCTCACTATAACAAGTGTAATTGGCTATTTTTACTCCTAAAGATCATCATTTGTCACTATAACAATTGTAGTTGGCAATTTCTACTCATAATGATCATCATTTCTCACTATAAAAAGTCTAATTGGTCATTTCTAGTGGTAATGATCATCATTTGTCGCTCTAACAAGTATAGTGGGTCATTTCTAGTGACAATGATCATCACTTGTCACTCTTACAAGTGTAATTGGCCATTTCTACTCATAATTATCATCATTTGTCAGTCTAACTACTATAATTGGTCGTTTCTAGTGATATTGATTATCATTTGTCACTCTTACAAGTATAGTGGGTCATTTCTATTCATAATGATTATCATTTCTCACTATGACCAGTGTAATTGGCCATTTCTACTCATAATGATCATCATTTGTCACTATAACAAGTGTAATTGGTCATTTCTAGTGGTAATGATCATCATTTGTCACTCTAACAAGTATAATGTGTCATTTGGTGACAATGATCATCACTTGTCACTCTTACAAGTGCAATTGGCCATTTCTATTCATAATGATCATCATTTGTCAGTCTAACTACCATAATTGGACATTTCTAGTGATAATGATCATCATTTGTCACTCTTACAAGTATAGTGGGTCATTTCTAGTCATAATGATCATCATTTCTAACAATAACAAGTGCAATTGGCCATTTCTAATCATAATGATCATCATTTTTCACTATAACATGTGTAATTGGCCATTTCTACACATAATGATCATCATTTGTCACTATAACAAGTGTAGTTTGCCATTTTTACTCATAATGATCATCATTTCTCACTTTGGCCAGTGTAATTGGCCATTTCTACTCATAATGATCATCATTTGTCACTATAACAAGTGTAATTGGTCATTTCTACTCATAATGATCATCATTTCTCACTATAACAAGTATAATTAGTCATTTCTAGTGGTAATGCTCATTATTTGTCACTCTAACAAGTATAATAGGTCATTTCAGTGACAATGATCATCACTTGTCACTCTTACAAGTGTAATTGGCCAATTCTATTCATAATGATCATCATTTGTGAGTCTAACTACTATAATTGGTCATTTCTAGTGATAATGATCATCATTTGTCACTCTTACAAGTATAGTGGGTCATTTCTAGTCATAATGATCATCATTTTTCACTATAACATGTGTAATTGGCCATTTCTACTCATATTGATCATCATTTGTCACTATAACAAGTGTAGTTGGCCATTTCTACTCATAATGATTATCATTTCTCACCATAAAAAGTCTAGTCGGTCATTTCTAGTGGTAATGATCATCATTTGTCACTCTAACAAGTATAGTGGGTCATTTCTAGTGACAATGACCATCATTTGTCAGTCTAACTACTATAATGACACGACCCGAATTTTTGGCTAGGCCGTGCGGGCACCCGACATTCTCCCCTAGACCCGTCGGGCGAACTCTTGACAACTGCATTAGGAAAATGAATATAAATCTAACTCATAAATAAGAATAAGACTTAGAAAAAGAAACACATATATACTAATACATCTAAGCTGTAAAAAAGAAATTACAGCTAACTACCCAACATACTAGGTTTAGAGCTATTCAGACTAGACATCTAAGAGTATGAAAGAAGACGATACCCCTGAAGGGAGCAAAATGATGCTAAAATAATAAACATGAAACTGTGGACATCCTGAATAAAAGCTAGCTCACCCTGACAGCTGAAGTCGTCTTCACCCCTTCACAACATGGCGAACTCAATCCTGGAGTGAACCTGCCGCAACGAAATAGATAGATAAGGACAAACAAAAAACAAGGCTGAGTCAAAAGGTCTCAATAAGTGGGGCAAACTAGCCACCTCAAATAATAGGATCACTAGCCAGGGAGAAGAAAAATAGATAAACCAAATTCCTTTATTTAAATTTTAATAAAAGGCAGAGCCAGATAATAACTGGAAACACGTATGAATCATATACTCATAAAACAACCAGGGACATAAGATAGACAGAACATATACTGTCACGGCGTGCCCCCGATCCACATGTTCATATTGTCGCTACGTGCAACCCGATCTATATATTCATACTATCGCGGTGTGCAACCCAATCAATATATTCATATTGTTGCGGCGTGCAACCCAATCCATATATTCATATTTTCGCGGCGTGCAACCCGATTCATAAATTTATACTGTTGCGGCTGTCAACGCGATCCATATAACTAAAGCATATAAACCCTTTAAGGACACTAACTAGCCAGAAACGTGTAGGCAAACTGAAATATGTCCACAACATGGTATACATGCCGCATACACAAAACACTGTACAATAGTAACACACTAGTCAGTATGCGGTGCAATGAGATGGGATGAATGCGGTATGATGCAATGCAGTCACATGTGCCTGATTCCTTCACCGGCTCGAGACTCTCATCGATTACCGGGAAGTATATGCAATAATGACCCTTCACTGGCCCGGGACTCTCATCGATTATCAAGAAGTATATGCAATAATGACCCTTCACGATGCGGACTCTCATCGCGAACCGGGAAGTATGCATAATGACCCTTCACCAGCTCGGGACTCTCATCGATTACTGGGAATTATATTTAATAATGACCCTTCACGGCTCGGGATTCTCATCGATTACCGGGAAGTATATGCAATGATGACCCTTCACCGGCTCGGACTCTCATCGATTACCGGGAAGTATACATAATAATGACCTTCGCCGGTGCGGGACTATCATCGCCAACGGGAAGTATATCCAATAATAAACCTTCCCCGGTGCGGGACTCTCATCGCCAATCGAAAAGTATATGCAATAATGACCCTTCACAGGCTCGGGACTCTCATCGATTACCAGGAAGTATATGTACTAATGACCCTTCATGGCTCGGGACTCTCATTGATTACCGGGAAGTATATGTAATAATGACCCTTCACCGGTACGGGACTCTCATCGCCAACCGGGAAGTACATGCAATAATGACCCTTACCGATGGGGCACTCTCATCGCCAACCGGGGAGCATATGCAATAATAAAACCTTCACCGGTGCAGGACTCTCATCGCAATCGGGAAGTATATGCAATAATGACCCTTCACCGGCTCGGGACTTCATCGATTACCGGAAAGTATATGTAATAATGACCCTTCACCTTCTCGGGACTCTCATCGATTACTAGGAAGTGTATGCAATTCTCAAAACAAGATTGCAATGCTCATATGTTCAATGCAATAACCAAACAGGGCATAACATATAATATACAAAGGCATAATGAGTACGCCTATCAGCAACTACACACGTAAGGAACACATGATAGAATATCCACAAGGCCAAGGGCCTCCAAAGAAATGGATATAAACACTTATCTTATTTCAAAGTGCCACTCACACCTGCTTTATCCTTTGGATTCACTGCCCAAACGATCCTGCCTATTCAATAAGCAGAAAATATTTCAAATTAGGTTAAAGGCTTCATTCCTACATCTTAGGGTAATCCAGTTAGGACCTGATATCCTATTCGCATACGCAATACGCAGGTCAGGCCTCTGTACGGGTTCAAAGTCACATAACCAAATCCTAAATAAATACATTCACGGGTGCTCATAACTCCCTGAGTACGAATATATAATCAATTTCATTATCGGTATCCAATTAATCCTTTAACCTATCAATTGAACTTATTAAAACGATGTCCCAAATTATTACCGTTAAAATATATTCAAACATACGTAATAAACTCAAATAATGAATTAAAATTATTATCTGGATGTTTCGGGGTAAAAATTCTACTTTTCTCCTGCTCTTCTCATTTTCTGGCCTTTTTTTTACCTCACTGCGTTTTCTTGCTTGCTTCTGTATCGTTTCTGTTTTCTGTTCCCTTTGCTTCTTCGAAATGAAGCTTAGTAGTACTCCCACCGCCTTTATCACTTGCCCTTTCCTTTTTCGTTTTTGTTTCATTTCTTTTATTTTCTTTTATTTTTATTTTTCTTTCTTAACGAAAATTAAAACGGTATCCTACGATACTCGAAATAATTCTAAATTTCTCGAGCAAGTTATACAAAATATATGTAACATACTCGCTAAAGCAGATCTCAAATCGGACTCCCAAAACTGAAGATGCGAATTAAAGGAAAAAGATTAAATTATTAATTTTCGGAACTTTAGCCGAAATCAGCCGAACAAACTCAAATTTATTTCAAAAATTCACACATGTCAAAAATAATCATACGAACCTAACGGTGCTTTCGAAATTTGAATCGGAGCTCATTCGCCAAAATTGAGCTCGAAAACTTCTTTTTAATATTTATTGACAATAATAACTGAAATCTTCTTTCGATGCCTACCAAACGAAGTCCGATTTAGTTCAAATTTTACAGATAGGTCCTAATGGACCTTACGAAGATTTTAAAATTATTGGCACGCTCATCGGGGTCCTAATTCCCGAAACGGACTACCTAGGTCGTTTCATTCTCCTCCACTTATATTCTCGTTCGTCCTCGAACGAGCCCAAATTTAAAGAAAAATTTACACAGATAACAAAGAACTTGAAAGCCTTTATAAACTACTCCACGGATATTATCTCGTGATTACAGAATCAAAATTATAACACGCATATTAACTCTTGGATAAAACATATCTGGATAATATCATCACATCATTGTCCAGTTTATTATGGCTAAGCTTACCCTTTCTCGATCATGAAAAGAAGAGTTCTATATTTTCTAAACAAAGATACACGAAACTTTGAATGAGTTAACATGATTCTGCCGACGAATCACCTCGTCAATATACTTTTCGATATAGAATAGGTCGATGAAACTAAGAATTAGCTTACGCTTCCGCAACGCCTTAAAGATTTAATATTTATATTCAGTATTGAGGAAGAGTCCTCCAATTAGAGCATCAACTCATACATGTAAGTTGAATAAAAAATAGGCATCTTCGCAGGGTCTAAAGGATCAAGGAAAACTTAGCTAAAACAGAATACGGTTCTGAGCTACCAAATTACCATCTCAAGTTGCCAAACAGCTGCAACTCTTGAGTTCACTACTCTCAAACCTTTACCACAAGCACCACTGCTTGATAGCTCAATTCATGAGTCGAGACGACACTCTCCATTACATTTAGTAGCCTTGAAACACAACTATGTGCTTACCCGTCTACCTTAATGCATATTTTGGCTCAACACAGGGAACATCACAAAGCGGCTACTACTGCCCAAGCTCACTGTTTTCGGATGAGGAAGAAATGGTAATAGACAGAGCATAGAAATAATTATAACTTCTGGAAGCTCATCTTCTTATTGCTTGGCTACCAGAGCTAGACTAACCTCCGAGTCAAGCTGGCCAAAGAATCACAATTGAAGAAATAGACATTAAATAAGCTTTATGGAATGATATGTATGCTAAATAAGAAGGAAACTCTGACAATTTACCAAAAAATTCTTTTATAACCCAGATAAGCTCCATAGGATAACATGACTTTACAAGCATATCGAACCAAAGGAATACATATAGATCGAATATCCGATTCTAGTCACTTTACATTAAATGAAACAATGACACTTTCTGATGGTGACGAATTACAATCCCATCATCCAACCAACACTGAATTTCGAGGAGAGAGTAAATTAACTTGACATAATAACAAAAGGTGGCACAACAGATGCCAAGCAAATAATAACAACAGTCTCTCCCAAATCCCTCACATTTAAACCAGATAAATAACTAGGGTCTCATAAATGCCAGGAATAAATCATACCAGAAGCTCACCCCTCTACCATAACAGATTCTCAATAGAAACGACATCCAAAGAAACCATGGAAACGTGATAAGACAAACCATTTCCAAGTGAATCGGAAGAATCAAATATTATTCACATATAAGGGAAGAAGAAATACATGGGTCTACTATATCGGATACCTCAGCATCCCGCCAGACTAGCAGTTCATAGAACTGCCTCTACAACTGTGCTGAGCCGGTACCCTAATAATTACTTCTATAAGAACCAGAACTACCACACTCTCGACCTCTATTGGATGGTGGCATTTCTCTGGCTGATTAAGATCTAAATAAAATACCCTATGACTATGCATGTGCTTGATGATGAGAGAAAGGACGAGTGCCTACTTGCCCGAGTAAGGAAAAACTCCTCAAAGGATAACCAGACTTACGATAGTGATAATATCTTTTCGCTGAAAATGGAAACTGGACAGATTGTTGATAGCTACAAAGAGAAAACTGAGTATAATATTGATGAACTACTCGCGCACTTTGAGAATTATGCTCTACAAGCTGAGATAACCTGACATGTGACCTCCAAAAATGATCAAAACTCTTACCCCTCCAAATGAGGTATTATGGTGCCCACCAGGGCCGTAGGATCTCTTGCTCTTTCGTTCTAACTCTTCCTGCTCTAACTTATGGTATGCCTAATACCTCTGAGCAATATCATCAATAACATCAAATAAGTCCCAACCTCAATTTCTCGAGCTATCTAGGATCTCAAGGAAGAGAAAGGTCAACAATAAATCTTTCGAACCTTCTTGCAGGTTCGTGGACTAGTTCTAGTGCATATCTAGCTATCCTAGAGAATTCAATCTCATATTCTGAAATCGACAGGCTTCTCTGTCCAATCTACTCAAATTGGCGATACTTTTCATCTCGCTCACCGCTCGAAAGGAACTTTTCTACGAATTTAGAAGAAAAATCAAACCAAGTTAGCTAATAAGAGAGTGGCTCACAATTCAAGGCTGGACCCTGAAACTGAAAAGCAGAATAATCAACACCATACCGCTCGATATAATCAAGAGCTTGAAGGATATGCTGACATCATTTTATTTTTTAAAAATAGAATAACAAGGGTTATCTGATGCATTGCTTAAGAATATCGAAAGGTTCAACTGCGTAAAATAATGCAACCTCTTTGGGCACTTGGACCGAACTGTTACCCTCGGCTGGCTAACTAGCCAGAACAATAGGTGGCACAACACATGCTGCCTCTGGAACATAATTTACTGGGGCAACATCAGGAACTGAATAAGTGCTCTCTAAATTCGACCATTTGCATATGCGGCGACCTGATAAGCTGCCTAGCGAATAATAGGTTCTTTGCGGTATCTGCATCGCCAAAATTCTCGTAAAAGCATCGTAGAGAGCCAAGGAAACCACAAGGCCCTGCCCCTTAGCCCATCGCGAGCTCGTACAACTGGGGCTTCCACAATTGGATCATCAGTATGATCCACAACTCTCGGGGCTTGAGTAGCTCTAGCCCCAGGCTATACTAATTCGTCCTAAACTCCTCCCATTTGCTAATTTGTCGCACAGGGGTTCACAATTACCACGAAGGAATTATCAAAATACTTTTGCATCCTAGACCGACAC
The DNA here is from genome assembly GCA_037355625.1 of Petunia x hybrida. Lineage (NCBI taxonomy): Eukaryota > Viridiplantae > Streptophyta > Magnoliopsida > Solanales > Solanaceae > Petunia > Petunia x hybrida. The sequence continues at coordinate 12,477 of JBBBVM010001190.1, read as the reverse complement.
ACGATCAGAAAAGAAGGAAGTGAAACTTCTTAAATGCCATCATAGCCTCTCGTAGATAAGTACGGACGTCTGCGTACCCATCAACGAGACTCTACTAGACATTGTCTTGGTCTGGATAGACTCTAAACTAGGCTCTGATACCAACTGACACGACCGAATTTTTTGCTAAGCCGTGCGGGCACTCGACATCCTCCCCTAGACCCGTCGCGCGAACCCTTAACAACTTAATTAGGAAATTGAATATAAATCTAACTTATAAATAAGAATAAGACTTAGAAAAAGAAACACAGATATACTGATACCTCTAAGCTGTAAAAAAGAAATTACAGCTAACTACCCAACATACTAGGTTTAGAGCTATCCAGACTAGACATCTAAGAGTATGAAAGAAGACAGATACCCCCTGAAGAGAGCAAAATGATACTAAAATAATAAACATGAAACTATGGCCATCCTCAATAAAAGCTGGCTCACCCTGATAACTGAAATCGTCTTCGCCCCTTCACAACGTGGCGAACTTAATCCTGAAGCGAACCTGCCAAAACGAAATAGATAGACAAGGACAACAACAAACAAGGGTGAGTCAAAATGACTCAATAAGTGAGGCAGACTAGCCACCTCAAAGAAAAAGATAGCTAGCCAGGGAGAAGAAAAACAGATAAACCAAATTCCTCTTATTTAAATTATAAAAAGGCAGAGCGAGATAATAACTAGAAACACGTATGGGATCATAAACTCATAAACAACCAGGGACATAAGATAGAACATACAGGTGTTTAAGTATCCCGAACATAATACTGTATTGGCGTGCAACCCGATCCACATGTTCATACTGTCGTGGCGTGCAACCCGATCCATATATTCATACTGTCGTAGCGTACAACCTGATCCGTATATTCATATTGTTGCGGCGTGCAATCCGATCCATTTATTCATATTGTCGCGGCGTGAAACCCGATTCATATATTTATACTGTGGCAGTGTGCAACCCGATCCATATAACTAAAGCATATAAACCCATTAAGGACACTAACTAGCCAGAAATGTATAGGCAAATTGAAATATGTCCACAACATGGTATATATACCGCATACACAAAACACAACACAATAGTAACACTGATGTTTGGCAATATTGGCCTATTTTACCTTAATATTTCCTCACATTTTGATACGTTATTCGCTCATTGAACGACATAATTGTGATTGTTGCACTCACTTATTGTGTTTGTGATGTTAGGAATGATTTGGATGAATGCGAGTACAAACGGAGTGAAGATGGATAAAATCGAGCAAGAATTGATGAACTTAGCTAATCATGGATATGGCATTAGACGGAAAGCTATGGATCAAGCTACAGATTTGTCATAGCTTCAGGCTTCCAAAAGCCATAAGCCATGCGACGCATGGCCTGCAGCTTCAGACTTCCAAAAGCCACAAGCCATGCGATGCATGGGCTGTGGCGCACGACTCTCAGAAGCCATGAGACACGCGAGGCTTTTAGTTCTGTGACCCCAACTTTTCCAATTTAGTTTAGGCTTAGGATTAACTTGTGGGAAGACTTTGTAAACACTATAAATAGTCATTAATGTCGTTTTTAGTAGGGGGTTGAATTTATGGAGCAAGTTTGGAGTTCTTATACATTGAACCAAGGATTTAATTCCTTTACTTCATCTATTACAATCTTTCATATTTCTTCCATGAATTCTTGTGTTGTTATTATGAATATGAGTAGCTAAACATATCGTTCTAGGATTAGAGTAAATAAATGAAGGTTGAGGTTTGAAAGTTGATTTCTACCTATTGATTTACCATTACGAATTGTTTATTCTTTCTTGAGCCTAATTGTTTGGTTATTAAGGCCCGATGATTGAACACTATCTATGGTTTACAAGTTGAACTCGACAGAGGGAACTTGTGAAAGCACATAAGAAAGAATAAGGCTTGATTGTGAACCTGGGCATCAGGGAATCGATTTGCGGGTAGGATAGACATATACCTATTCGCCTTGCTTAGCTAAATACAGAGTTCTTTAATGCATGCATGTGATTTAATTCCATAGAAATATAGGCGTTAGAGTAGCTTGCATAGACTCGTGAAAACCACATGAAGAATCGACAGATTTTCACGAATATAAGTAACTTGTTAGTTAGCAATCTAGGGAATCAAGAAGTAGAATCAATTGGAAAACTCAACTGGATTGTTCGTAGCTCTGACCCTGGACCGTTTCTCTTTTATTGATAACAATCTAGAATTTGATCTATTACTTGACTTCAGTTACTTGCTTTTAATTATTTCATTTAGTTAGTAAAAATCTCAACCATCATTAAAAAAGATCCCTGAATAGTTTTTAGGAAATTGTTCTCTAGGATTCAGTTGTAACAATAGTCCTCGTGGGAACGATACTCGATTTATCACTTTATTACTTGTCGACCACGTATACTTGCGTGTGCGTTTGGGAGAAACAAACACACTAGTCAGTATGCGGTGCAATGAGATGGGATGAATGCGGTATGATGCAATGCAGTCACATGTGCCTAATTCCTTCACCGGCTCGGGATTCTCATCGATTACTGGGAAGTATATGCAATAATGACCCTTCATCGGCCCGGGACTCTCATCGATTACCGGGAAGTATATACAATATTGACCCTTTACCGGTGCGTGACTCTCATCGCCAACCGGGAAGTATATGCAATAATGACCCTTCACCGGTGCGGGCCACTCATCGCCAATCGGGAAGTATTTTAAAATTATCGGCAGGACCATCGGTGACCAAATTCCCGAAACGACTACCTAAGGTCTTTTCATCTAAGTGGTCTTTTGTGATGAAAGTTGATGAATTTATCACTCTAACTGGTCACTACTACTAATAATTGTCATAGTTTCTCACTCTAATAACTCTAATTGGAAAACAATACGATGAAGATAACAAAGTTAAAACTGCGCGCTCCGAACGACATTATAAAGCAACGAACATCAAAAGATGTTTGAAACAATCCTATGATAGATTATCATCACTTGTGACTCTTACAAGTATAATTGGTAATTACTACTGATAATTTTCATCATTTATCACTCTAACAACTATAATTGGTCATTACTACTGAGAATTGTCATCATTTCTCACTCTAACAACTATAATTGGTCTTTTTAAGCGAAATGAGCATCATTTGTCACTTTTACAATTATAGTGGGTCATTTCTAGTGATAACCATCATCATTTGTCACTCTAACAAATATAATTGGTCCTTTCTAGTTAAAATGAACATCATTTATTACTGTAATCGGGTTTGGTCATGTATAGTGATAATAACATTCATTTATCCCTGGAACATACCGGTGATGTTCCGAACATTCATTTTAGTGTTAGAACACATTGTTTATGTTCCGAACTAACTGTATGATTTTATTAACTTTTCTTGAAATGGAGGATTAGAACAAGTTTTCCTTTGGAACATCTATTGTAATATCCTAAATGACAGTTGATGTGTTGGGAACTATAAGCAAATATGATGCTTTGGAGACAATTTTACAATACTAATTAAATACCTTCATAATAATATTAGCTGAACAGAGATAACAAAAGCATCTTCATAAACAGTACAAGTACTTAAACAATTAATATATAATAGCATCTTCGTTATTATTTTGGCCTCCACCGAAGTGATTTTACAAAAACCTCTCAATCCGATCTAACTGCAATTGCATCTGTTGAAGTTTTGTCTCAAGTGTTTGAATGGACCTCTCACAATTATCTGCAACCTCCTTAATGTCAACAACTTCAAAGTGCACGTCTAGCAGTCTTGCAGGAAGCGACTTGTTTGGAGGGTGTCGGACTCGGTGGTACTTATTCCAAGGATCAGTCAATGCATCATTGGCCATCTGCATGCAAATTGTTTAAAATAAAAAAGAATTAAAGTGGAGTTATGTTAAAGGAAATATAAACCAATTAGATTTTGAAAATGTATTAGGAAAAAACTTAATATATGAAGGTAATACTTGGTAAATGCGAAGACTATGAAATGTGAATTTAGTTCATGAAGGAGGTATTTATAGATGGTTTGTAGTGGCTTTTCATTTGTAGAGCACGCCTTTTCAATAGGCGAAGCAAACGAAGGGACGCATATTTACAAGTGTGCATGTGTTTTGACGTGACTATTGCAACAACTTATATTTTAGCCATTTGTTATATTGGTATTTGGGCAACTGTTCATTGTAGCCGTTTGTGTCTTTCAAATTTTGAATGGCTTGTTCGGAACATCACATATACAAGTATAATATAATATCCTTGACAAGATGTTCCGAACATCTTCTCGAAGGTAGTACTTGGTAAATGCTACGACTATGAATTGTGAATGAATATTAAGATTTCTTGTATTATAGTGCCTTTACCGATGTTCCGAACAAACAAGATTATCACAGGCTCCTCAGGCTATTTCATGGAAAGAGAAGGACCTCACAAGCTTTTACATGCCTTGAAATTGTTCGGAACATCAAATTTTAATATCGTAAACAACACTAGATGTGTTGCGAACAATAAGCAAATATGTGCACAAAATAAGTTTAAAATGCAGTAAAGCAAATATGTGGACAACATAAACTTAAACTGTAGTAAAGCAAATATGTACACAATATAAATTATACAAGTATGACCATAAGTCTACTATGCAATTCAAATAGAAATCCGAATAAACGAAATTGTTCAAACATTATAACGAAGACGATGCTTTGTCCAATTCACAAACTCAATTTGTAGGCTGACTTGTAGCATCAGTTCCACTACGAACAATGGGGCATGTATTTTTTTTGTGACCATATCTCTTGCAGTTGCAACAATTGTTTTTCCTCCTTGGAAGACGTTCCCCAATAGATCGAATCAGGTTAACCCTTCTCCTTCCACGGTTGCTCGGCTTTGGGAGTGGAGGCACTAGATAAAGTATTTCTTCAGCAGGGACGACCCACGATTCTTCAGGAGGTATTGCATTGACAGGCTCTGCATAGGCAAGGATGTATGCTTGTGTTGTGAAATATCCAGAAGTGTATTCATACTCTCTACTTCCATATTCATCGCCATGCAACCCCTAATTGCTGCCATAGCATGTACACAAGGTAACTCATCAAGATCAAACTCCCTACATGTACATGTCCTCTTATATAGATCAACTTCTGCCTCAAACCCTGGACTAATGATTTCGAAACCATAAATTCCCTTCCTTTTGACAACTAGCTTGTCTCCCACTTTTTTATTCTTCCTTATTTTTATTTCAACGTCTGGGACACATAAATTTGGGTGGTTGATTAACTTCAAAGCCCAAGTGTGGAATTTTTCCGCAAAATTCCTACCTATATCCTTCAAGAGGACAGCAATGGGGTATTCACTTTGCTCCTTCAGCATGGAATTAATGGACTCAGCTATGTTTGATGTCATATCTTGAAACCTATTAAAAGGAATAAATAGTATTATAATCCAAAGATGTTCCTAACATAAAGCACAAGTGCAGATATAGGAATAAGAAGTGCGGAACATTCATGATGTTCCTAACATAAAGCACAAGTCGTACCGACAATAAGAAGTTCGGAACATCGTTAGAAAATAAATTTTCCTAAAAATATTCTGCACATCAATGATGTGTTCGGATTTCCTTGTGAGACGTTTCGAAGAGATTGAAAGCATGACTGTAATATCAGACCTTGTTATTATAGTTTACCTATTTCCTGGGAAATATAATCTGCTCCATCTATGATAGCCAACAACATTTTCAAGATAATCCGGTACCCTCTAATCAATAGTCCTGATCTTATTCATAGCATCAGTGAACTCCTCTACCCTGTATGCCTTTGCAGCAGTGTAGTATTTATGAAGACTGATTCCAAACTGAAACTTTGTTCGGATGTTTTCACCAAGGTGCCGCATGCAAACTCCATAGTGTGCAGAAGAAAACACTTTGGTGACCATCTTCGAGATGCTTGGATGTCTATCCGAAACAATTCACAACTCTTCACTATCTGAAACTATGCTGCGTAATTCTTCACTATCTGAAACTATGCTGCGTAATTGTTCAAAAAAGTATTCATATGAGGCGTCACAATCTTTTCTACAACACAAAAAGCAACAGGGAATACGTGACTCATTGCATCCTAAGCAACAACAGACAACAACACCACTCGCCAGACAAATGTGTACCGTCAATAGCTAGGACTTTTCTCACATAAGTTAATCCCCTGATCCACGCTCCATAAGAGAGAAAAAAATACAAGAACTTCCCTGTGCTAGAAAGCCTCAAATCTGTCTTAGTCCTGGATTCTTACTCCTAACCATATAAGCATAAGCATCAAGAATTTCAATACCTTCCTCATGTGTTCCCCGTGTCAAAGCTTTTGCAAATTGACAGCCCCTAAGACACTTTCAGTAGCTAACCTTATAACTCAAATCGTTGTTAAGGGACTCCCTGACAGCTTTTGTGGTTGGACCTTTTTTCCATTAAATATTTACCTTTCATGAACTCACCAATTATCTAGGCAGAGTTGTCTGAATTATGACTGGAATGATGTTTGACACCGCATGTGTGCAAGTTATTGTAAACACTAATGTAGAACCTATCATTACTTTTATACCTCATTGCCCTTAACCACCATTTGCATTTCACATCTAAACATCTAGCATTAAAAATCTTTACAGTATTCTTCAATGCTTTGTAATTAAAACGATGTTTAACTGCCGCAATCTTCAATTTGGCGACAAATTCTTTCTTATTGGCAAAAGTCATATATTCTTCAAAATCTGTGCCATCGACGAAGTGAAATATTGGCTCGCTGCTTTGTGTTGGAAACACAAGGGGTACACATGGCAGGATCTTCCTCTACATATTCTTCTTCTACTTCTTCTTCTTCTTCTTCTTCTTCTTCTTCTTCTTCTTCTTCTTCTTCTTCTTCTTCTTTATCTACATCTACGCCTCCTCTGTCTTCTTCTACCCCTCCTCCTTTGTGTTCTTCTACTTCTTCATGTATGTCATCCAATCGCTGACTAAAATCATGCCCTCCAATATTTTGCATTTCTTGGTCATTAGAACCAATACATTCCTCCGTCGTAGAAATCACAATTACCCTTAAAGTGGGCCTAGCACCATTACGATCAACATCAGCCATATAATGGCGTACATCATCATTATTTCTTATTGTAACGGGAGGTGTCTTTTGGTTTGCGACAACACTCAGCATGTAAATGCACATGTCCCTCAGATTGTCTCTTATCCTCCAAATTACGATGATTTTGTTAAGTAGAACATCATACGTAACATCTCTACGCACAAGAATGGGTCTTGACTCTTTAACCTTCAGAACCCAAGCATAACATTTAGAACGCTCCACCCATTCACCTTGATAATTAACTCCTAATATAACCTCACCCATCGATGGTCATCTGTAATAAATTGAAATGACCAACTATTAGTATTACTATCAAATTGATAATATTTATACAGTATGTTCCAAACCTCAATGTTGCTCGTTCGGAACACCGTATACTGACGTTCTGAACATCATCTTACAGTTTTTCATTACTTAATGCAAGATGTTCCAAACCTCAGTGTTGCTCGTGTGGAACATCGTATACTGACATTCTGAACATCACCTTACAGTTTTTCTGTTACACCCCGTATGTCCAAAGTGACGTATATCATGCTATAGATATGTTAAGAATGATTTAAGTGAGTTTAAAGTCATAATATGACCATATATGATGTTTATATGTTGAATATAATGTTTTGGAAAAATCGGATTTAAGTTGCGGAAAAATCGACTAACGAATTGCCTTGTAACGAAGCTTTTTCAGTAGTTAATTTCATGTGTTATATGAGGTCTTTTGGGGACACATCATATACCAAAATTAAGGTCTTGGAGTGTAGTTTCCAAAACTTTTGACGGTTTGTTCATACAACGTATAGATAAAAATAAATGAGCATAAAAAATTAGGCGAGAAAGAGGGACATAAGCATAAAAGAGGACAAAAACTGAAATGTTTCAAATATAAAAGGAAAATTCCTTTCATATCTCGTCATTTTCCAGAAAGATAAAGAGAGAAACAGTTCTTTCATTTAGTTTTGAGAAAATTTTATGATTTTGAAGGATGGACGTCAAATTGCGTCAAAATGCTCTACGCGATTAAGGTAATGTTATGCTACCTTTAATTTCGTCTATAGCTTGAGTTTTAGAATTACTTCATGGCTAAGTAAAGTGCCTAAATTCTGTATTATAGCTTGTTTAAGGTTTAGAAGGTGTGGAATTCAAAGGAAACGAGGCTTAAAAGTAAGAAACATCAAAGGTATGTAAGACTAGACCTTTCTTCTGGCAAGGCATGTATCTTGTAGCTTTTGAAGTTTTTCTTAGTTCCAAACATGGTTTTTCTTGTTGGTTACTTGTATATTATCAAGGCAACCTTGTATATACTTAATTTGGTACTAAAGCCCAAGGTGAAAGACGTTCAAATCAGCAAGACAAAACGTTTTAAAATCTGGAAAATTGTTTTGATCTTTGGACAGTATTTAGTATATTGATCATAACTCCTTGTACAAAATTGATATTTAGATTATTTAAGAATCCACAGAACCTTAAGACATATATCTAAAATTTTCATGAAGACCATGAAGTCTATATCTTTGATCTACACTCTGAACATTAGGTCGAAAGGCAGGACAGTGGTGCTGTCCAGACATTCTATCTGCAGATTTGTTAAGTCATCTAGTCATCTCATCTTGTTATCCATTTAACATGTTTATGTTATCAGTTTATCCGGGTATCCATTCCTGTGTGTAGTATAATGTCTGTTCTGTTTTTTCTGATCATCCAGTTTCAGGGGAAACTCTGCCGAAAATTTTATGGAAATTCAAAGAGTTGGACAAATTCTGCGTTCTAGGTTGTGTCTATAATTCTACCCAGAGTTTTCTTTTCATTCCTTTGAGTCCATATCCATTGTTGCCACATGTTTTATACCTCATACATGCTTATACTTATATTGTGATCATGTTATGTGTGATTTGGAGTCCCCCATAGAGGCTGGACATTGGACACACAGTCCGGTCGTGTGGGTCTCAGGTTCCTAACCGGATTGTCCTAAGATGTTAGGAATGAAGCCCTTAGCTTAATTTGATATATTTTTCTGCTTATTGAATAGAGTGGGATGGTTCGGCAAAGGAAACCAAAGGATAAAGTGGTTGTTGATTAGCAGTGCTAACTTTTGGAAGAGGTAAGTGTTTATATCTATTTCTTTGGAGGCACCTGGCCTCATGGATTTCCTACCACGTGTTCCTTACGTGTGTAGCTGCCGATAGGCGTACTCATTACGCCTTAGCTTTGGATTTACATTGTATATTATATGTTACGTCCTGTTGTTTTTATTGCATTGAGGATCTGAGTATTGTACTCTGGCAGTGAGTTGACATCTACTCCCCAGCTGTCGATGAGAGTCCCACCTGGTGAATGGTTATTATTGCATCATATTGCATTCATACGCATTATATGTCATTCATATGCATTACATTGCATATCATATTGGGTGCAGGAGTATTCCACCCCAGGAGCAGGAGGATTCCGCTCATTGTATCATATTAAGGGTAAGAGGATTCCGCCCCAGGAGCAGGAGGATTCCGCTCCATTGTATCATATTGAGGGTAGGAGGATTCTGGCTCAGGAGCAGGAGTATTCCGCTCTTATGTCAGATATTGAGTGCAGGAGTATTCCGCCTCAGCTTTATATTATATCGGGTGCAGGAGTATTCCGCCCTAGGAGAGTGTAGGAGTATTCCGCCTCTGGTTTATACTATATCGGGTGCAGGAGTATTCCGCCCCAGGAGCAGGAGTAATCTGCTCTAGTTGGTTATCAGATTGGATTCCCCCCGAATGCAGGAGTATTCCGCTTCGGGATGGGATTATGGGCACATGTCACCCTTTGCATCACATTTCATTTCATTTCATTTCATCTCATTTCATACCATTGGGAAAACTTACGATACATGACTACTGTCCTGCTAATATGTGCATTGCTTATTTGTTGATATGTTTCTGGCTAGTATCCCTAGTTGAGTTTATGGTTTTATACGTGTTTCCGGTTGTTATCTGGCTCTGCCTTTTTATAATTAAAATAAAAGGAATTTGGTTTATATATTTCTTCTCCCTAGCTAGCTATCCTATTCTTCGAGGTGGCTAGTCTGCCCCACTTATTCAGTCCTTTTGACTCACCCTTGTTTGTTGTTTGTTTCTTGTCTATCTATTTCATTTCGGCAGGTTCGCTCCAGGATTGAGTTCGCCACGTTATAAAGGAGCGAAGACGAATTCAGCTGACAGGGTGAGCCAGCTTTTATTCTGGATGGCCACCAGTTTATTGGTTGTTATTTCAGTTGCATTTTGCTTCCTTCAGGAGGTATTTGTCTTCTTTTGTACTCTCAGATGTCTAGTCTGGATAGCCCTAAACCTAGTATGTTGGGTAGTCAGCTGTAATTTCTTTTGTACAGCTTGGAAGTATCAGTATGTCTGTGATTTTTTTAAGTCATGTCCTCATTTGTGAATTGTTATATTTATTTTCCTGATTTAATTGGTAAGGGTTCGCTCGACGGGTCTATGGGAGGATTTCGGGTGCCCGCACGGCCTAACGGGATTTCGGGTCGTGTCAGCTGGTATCAGAGCCCAGTTTAGAGTCTATCCCGACTAAGACAGTGTCTAGTAGAGTCTCGGTGATAGGTACGTAGACGTCCGTACTTATCTACGAGGGGCTATGATGACATTTTGGAAGTTTCACTTCCTTCTTTTCTGATCGTGCGTTGGTCTAGGATGAAAAAGTATTTTTGTTAATTCGTTCGTGGTAAACGTGAACCCTCGAGCAACAAATCAGCAAACGGTATGAGTTCAAGATGAAGCAGTCTAGCTTGGGGCTAGCACTGAGGAAGCCCCGAGAGTCTTTTTATCGTGCTGACGATCTAGTTATGGAGGTCCCAGTTGTACGAGCTCCCTATGGGCAAGGGAGCAGAGCCTTGTGGTTCCCTTAGCTCTCTACGATGCTTTTACGAGAATCTTAGCAACGCAGATACCACAACAACCTATTATTCGCTAGGCAGCTTATCAGGTTGCCACAGATGTAGATGTTTGGACTTAGAGAGTTCTTGTTCCAGTTCCAGTTCCAGTTCCTGATGTTGCTCCAGTAAATTACGCTCCAGAGGCAGCATGTGTCGCACTACTAATTATTCTGGTTGGTTAGCTAGCCAAGTAATAGCTCGGTCCGAGTGTCCGAAGATGTTGTATTATTTTATCTAGTTGAACCTTCCGATATTCTCAAGCCATGCATCACATAATCCCTGTGTAAGTTTTTTTTTTAAAATAAAATGATGTCAGCTTATCCTTCAGGCTCTTGATTATATCAAGCGGTATGGTGTTGATTATTCTTCTTTCCAGTTTCAGGGGTCCAACCTTGAAATGGTGGGCCTTTCTCTCTTATTAGCTAACTTGGTTCAATTTTTCTTCTAGATTCATGGAAAAGTTCCTTTCGAGTAGCGAACGAGATGAAAAGTGTTGCCAGTTCGAGTGGATTGGACAGGGTAGCCTGTCGGTTAGCCTGTTGGTTTCAGAATATGAGATTGAATTGTATAGAATGGCTGAATATGCATTAGAACTAGTCCATGAGCCTTCCGAGAATGTTCAAAAATTTATTGGTGACCTTTCTCCTTCCTTGAGATCCCAGATGGCTCGAGAAATCGAGGTTGGGACTTCATTTGATGTTGTTATTGATATTGCTCAGAGATATTAGGCATACCATAAGTTAGAGCAGGAGAGCAAGAGATCCCGCGGCCCTGGTGGGCACCATGGTACCTCATTTGGAGGTAAGAGTTCTGATTATTTTAGGAGGACACCTTCCAGATTATCTCAATTTGTATCACGTGATTCTTAGAGTGCGCGGGTAGTTCATCAATATTAGACTCAGCTTTCTCTTTGTAGCTTTCAACAATCTGTCCAGCTTCAATTTTCACTGAAAAGGTATTATCATTATCGCGAGTCTGTCATCTTTGGTGGAGTTCTCCCTTACTCGGGCAAGTAGGCAGTCGTCTTTTCTCTTGTCATCAGGCACCTGCATAATTGCAGGCGATTTCATTTGGATCTCAATCAGCCGAAGAAATTCCACCGTCCAGTAGAGGTTGAGAGCATGGTGGCATTGGTTCTTCAGAAGGTGATTATCAGGGTAGTGGCTCAACTCAGCTGTAGAGGCAGTTCAATGAACTGTCAGTTTGGCAGGATGCTGAGGTATTCGATGTAGTACACCCAAGTATTTCTAGCTCACATATATGTGTGTAAGCTTTGATTTTTCTGATCGATTTGGAGATGATTGTCTTATCATATTTCCATAGTTTCCTGGGATGGCGTTTCTATTAAGAATCTGTTGCGGTAGAGGGGTGAGCTTCTTGTATGATTTATCCCTGGCATTTATGATGACCCTA
>JBBBVM010001189.1:0-190399 GCA_037355625.1 Petunia x hybrida | reverse complement strand
CCGAGTCTTCTTAGCAGCTGGCGGCTGCGTAGTGCTGATGGCTCTCCCGCAGACGCGGGTGTAGAAGATGCAGCCCTCCTGGCATGAGGATGCTCGCGTCCTCGCCATCTGATACAATACCGAAAAGGGTCAGCCCTATATAAGCTACTCAGCACGAATAGAGATGAAACGAAGGGAAACATTTTAACATGCCCTTGTAGCCTCTCGCTCATAAGTATGGTCGACAACATACCCATAAGCAAGACTCTACTCAGACACTGCTCCAAGACTCCTAGGACTCGAGTTTAGAACCTAGGGCCTCTGATACCAAACTGTCACGACCCAATTTCCAAGGGCTCGTGATGGCACCTAAACAACAGTTTGCCTAGGCGAACCAATGAAACAATATGCGGAAGAAACAATAATGTGAAAAGATCATAAATGGATATATATAAATATAAAAGGTGAAGTCCAAAGAATATCTCCACAAAGAATTGGAGCATCTAAGAGTGACTCAATAAAGTATGAATATACACATCAAAGAAATCTGAGTCCTATCTCTAAGTGACTCCGGCGGTATGCCACCACGGTCTGTGTGGTCGGCTCACCTCAATCAAAAGTCTCAGAAGCCTCGGGAACCACTAACGTCCGGGCTGCTGACTGGATTGAAGGACCTGCGCACGCAAGCAGAGTAGTTTATGAGCCGAAGCCCAGTAAGATCACCACGACAGCCCGCTAAGGTACCCTTGCGGGACAAGTCGCTACATTACATCATCAATAGCAACAACATACTATAGTAATCATACAATAAGTAGTGAAATCACAAATAGATGTAACACATTCCATACACACAAGTAGTAACCAGAAGTCTCAAGGATTATGCCCATCCAACGTAAGGCATAGGTCAACTCAGCGGCGGTTTGGAGGTCCAATCTCTACTCCCGTGCCGACTATCCTAGACCTCGATGGACTAGCAACACCACTAACTAGTATCAACCATATACCGTACCCGAAGTCACTATCACAATCATGAATAAGTAGACCAACGACCCGTAGTCGTTGGCTCATCTCAAATCTGTCTACGATCGCACCACACCCCCTGTCAGTGCGTCGTATCTCAAAAATCAAGTGACCACACCACACCCCCTGTCAAGGGTGTCACATCTCAAAGATCAAGTGTCCACACCACACCCCCTGTCAAGTGTGACACATCTCATAGTATGGGCGACACCACACCCCTGTCAAGTGTCCCTCTAACAGTATTAATATCCACGACATTAATAACAATAACAGAAATAATAACAGAAATAATAATACGATAATATTTCACACAGTCACCGTAACCCAGGTTGGTTATGCTAGCTGAACGTAAGGCGAAGGTTAACCCGACCACAGTTGGGGGTACAATCCCTACTCCCATGTCGTCCAACCCAAGGTTACGTATAGACAACACTACCCAACCCGGCACGCGAACAAATCAAGTACAATATCATACAAAAGCCGGCAAAATCCTCGGCAAGACATTTATCATGACATGCCGGCAACATCCTCGGCCATGTCCCAAGTTCTTGCTATCTAAGCATGGCGTAGCAAGCGTTACTACGATATAAATTTAAGCTACCTCGACGTAGCGTTTACACCGGCACATACCTCGGTCGAGTCACAATCTCGCTATTTATAACAAACAATAATAGCAAGTAATTCACATCATTAATCCTAACCATTGTTAGGTATATATGCGTACATGAAGCATACTAGCATGAAGGAAGAGTCCACAAGCACAATAGAGGTCAAGTCTCACTTACCTCGAAATTCGGGCTCAAATGCCGGGAAGAATCTCCTTTTCCGCTCGCCTTGTCCGCGAAGGACTCTCCACTAGGTCTATTAAGACAAGATAGCACATATGAGTGCTCAATTATAGCTATTTAAGCCTATAGGCATCCTAGGGTAAAAATTACCAAAATGCCCCCGGGTAGGGCCGAGCCCTAAATTTACAAAATGTACTTTTCCGGACTCCCCACGCTCCCGTGAGTCCAAAAGTACACTTAGATTCCACATGCGAGCCTTGCTCGATGTCTTTCCCCAATTCTTAAGAATCTAGGGTTCTAACCCATTTCAAAGAATCAACCCTTTGATTCTTGTGTTAATCAACATAAAGATGGATTGAAAGGGCTTACCTTAAGTGTAAGTATGATTGGGTCTTCAAGAAATACCCAAAAATCGCCTCAAGAGCTCACCAAATGATTTTTATAAGTTATGAACCGAAATGGCCTTTTTATAGGCAGTTTTTTTTTTGCCTCTGTGACAGCTTCTTTTGAAAAATCATAACTTTTGATAGGATTGTCCAATTGACCTGCAACTGGTGCCATTAGAACCACAACTCAAATGGCTACAACTTTCATGTTTTGAGATTTTCCTAATTCCTTACGGATTGGCCGAAAAATCAGCTTTTATCCGGCTGTTTGCGCCAAAACAGAACAGAAAAGTCGCACCAGATTTTCTACTGTTTTAGGGGCAAAACGGGACCCTACGAAGCTCGGAATGATCCCAAATTTTGCACACAAGTCATAAAATACTTGGGTGACATGCTCGTCAAGACGGAACTCAATTCGGACCTCCAGAACTCAAAAAGTGGGTCCCACGGCAAAGGTTCAATTTTCGACTTTCGCCAAAATAGCGAAATTTAACCAAACGACCTCGGAATCCAATTCCGAAAGTTGCTACAAGTCACAAATGACTATACGAACCTAACGGAACTTTTGGATCTCTCATCGGAGCTCATTTGCTCAAATCGAGCTCGGAAACCTCTTTTAACTCTTTTAAACTTCCGAAACGGGGACTTTATCAAAAGTCCTATCAAACGAGTTCCGTTTTCAATTTTGAAGGTTGCTACATATCATAAATGACGAGACGGACCTAACGGTGCGCTCGGATTTTCCATCGGGGTTCGTTTACTCAAAACGACCTATCGAAACCCCAAATTCCTTTCCGGAATTTCATAAACGGATCCTTTTCTCGAAAACCTATCAAACGGACTCCGTTTCGACTCAGATTTCACAGACGGGTCATAAATGACCTAACGGAGCTTTTGGGACTGTCGACATGCAAATCGAGGTCCCGGATCCCGTAACGACTATTTGAGGGTCGTTACAGTACTTTACTTAGCCATGAAGTAATTCTAAAACTCAAACTATAGACGAAATTAAAGGTAGCATAATGTTACCCTAATCGCGTAGAGCGTTTTGACCCAATCTGTCTTCAATTTCGAGTTAAGGTTGATGTTCTTTCTTCAAAACCATCAAAATGGCTTTAGAACCAAGAGCACATTGTTTCTATCATGAATTTGCTGGAAATGACGAGAAAATGATGTTTTCTCTCTTTTATACTTCAAACATTTCAGTTTTAGTCCTCTTTTGTGCTTATGGCCCTTTTTCTGGCCTGACTTCTGATGCTCATATCTTTTTATCTATAAGCTGTATGAACAAACCGTTAAAGTTTTGGGAACTAACTCCAAGACCTTCAATTTAGTATATGATATGTCCCCAAAAGACTTCATATAATACACGAAATTAATTGTTGAAAAAGCTTCGTTACAAGGCAATTCCTTAGTCGGTTTTTTCGCAACTTAAATCCGATTTTTCCCAAACTTTATATTCAACATATAAACATCATATATGGTCATATTATGACTTTAAACTCACTTAAATCATTCTTAACATGTCTTTAGAATGATATACGTTACTTAGGCATACGGGGTGTAACAATCTTCCCCCGTTAGGAACATTCGTCCTCGAATGTTAAATGAAGTATGTAGAAGCATTAAGCAATGATCTGTTACTTACTTGAAGTAGTGAAGAGATGTGGATATTTGGCTCTCATGTCATTTTCAGCTTCCCAAGTTATTTCTTCTACATTATTGCTTTGATATAGCATCTTATCTAAAGGAATGTCTTTCGTCCTTAGTCGACGAATCTATCTATCTAAAATTGCAACTGACACCTCTTCATAAGTCAACTGCTTTGTGATCTGAACATCATCTACTAGTATAACTCTAGAAGGATCTCTGACATATTTTTCTGAGCATGGAAACATGAAATATTGGATGGACTTCCTGAAGGTCTGCTGGAAGGTCTAATTCATAGGGAACACGCCCAACTCGCCTGATAACCTGATATGGACTAATGAATCTAGGGCTAAGCTTCCCCTTCTTTCCAATCTTATAACGCCTTTCATAGGTGATACTTTCAGGAATACCCAATTGCAATCTGAAATTCTAAATCTCGACGTCAGCTATCTGCATAGGACTTGTCTACTCGGTGCTATTAATAATCTTTCCCTGATTAACTTGACTTTATCCACTGGATGCTAGAATGATAGTTATTATTATATGCAAACTCTATAAACGGTAAATGAATACTCCAGCTACCTCCAAAATCTAACACGCAAGCTCTAAGCATATCTTTTAATGTCTGAATGGTCTGCTCAGCCTGTCCATCTGTCTGTGGATAAAATGCTGTACTCAGATTCACCTGTGTCTCTAAACCTGTCTGGAATGATTGCCATACATTAGTTGTAAACTGTGCGTCTCTGTTTGAAATGATAGATATTGGAATACCATGTAGGCGCACTATCTCTCTAATATAAAGTCTAGCATAATCCTCCGCTGTATATGTAGTTCTAACAGGCAAGAAATGAGCTGATTTAGTAAGCCTGTCAACTATAACCCAAATAGAGTCATACCTGCTCCGCATACGGGGCAAGCCTGTAATGAAGTCCATATTCACTGCTTCCTATTTCCATGATGGAATCTCTATTTCCTGCAACAAGCCACTAGGTTTTTGATGCTCGACCTTAACCTGCTGGCAGCTAGGACATTGAGCCACAAATTCTGCTATGTCACGCTTCATTCCGTCCCATCAGTAAATCTGCTTAAGGTCATGATACATCTTAGTCGAATCTGGATGAACAGTGTACCTGGAATAGTGCGCCTCAGTCATAATCTGTCCACGTAAATATGCAATATCAGGAACACAAAGTCTATCTTTATACATAAGAACCCCATCACTAGTAACCCTGTATAGTGACTCCGGTTTTCTTCTGGCTATATGTCTGTATTCAACAAGGACTGGATCCTCATACTGACGCTGTTTTTACTTCTGTCACTAGATAAATAGTGGTTGCGTTCTGAACTGTAACTCCCTGTGTCCTCTGAATCTATTAATCTGGCTCCCATGCTGGCCAACTGGTGGAGTGCATGAGCTAACTCTCTTTTCTTTTGCTGTAAATAAGACATACTACCTATAGACTTACAACTAAGGGCATCAGTAACAGCATTCGCTTTACCTAGATGACAAAGTATGTCTACGTCATAGTCCCTTCAGCAACTATAGCCACCGTCTCTGTCGTAGGTTTAGCTCCTTCTGCTAAAATATGTACTGAAGGCTCTTGTAGTCTGTATAAATATCAACATGAACCCCGTACAAATAATGTCTCCAAATCTTTAATGCATGAATGACTGCTGTAAGCTCCAGATCATGGGTAGGGTAGTTCTTCTCGTGCTTTTTCAGCTGCCTGGAAGCATACGCAATTACTCTTCTGTGCTGCATCAAAACACAACCAAGACCAATTCGAGAAGCGTCACAGTAAATGACATAGCCCTCAGATCCCTCTGGATGTGTAAGTACTGGAGCTGTTATCAACTTGTTCTTTAGTTCATGGAAGTTGTGCTCGCAAGAGTCACACCACTGAAATTTGGCTATTTTCTGTGTCAATTTGGTCGGTGAAGCTGCAATGGAGGAAAACCCTTTACGAACCTTCTATAATAAGCTTCCGAACCCAGAAAACTACGTACTTCAGTTTGCGTCGTAGGTCTGGGCCAATTCTTCACAACCTCGATCTTCTGATCATCTACTTTAATTCCTTCTGCTGAAACTATATGGCCAAGAAATGCCACTGAATCTAACAGAATTCACACTTTGAAACTTAGCATATAATTGCGGGTCTCCAAGAGTACCCACTACTAGGTGTAGATACTCTGCATGCTCTGATTCAGACTTTGAATAGATAAGAATATCATCAATAAATACAATCAGAAATAAATCCAAGTAAGGCCTGAATACGCTGTTCATCAGATTCATAAATAATGCAGGGGCATTAGTGAGTCCAAACGACATCACTAAAAACTCATAATGGCCATACCTAGTCCTGAATGCAGTCTTAGGTATATCAGATTCTCTGACTCTACTGTGATGGTAGCCTGATCGCAAATCTATCTTCGAGAAGCACTTGGCACCCTGGGGTTGGTCGAACAAGTCATCAATCCTGGGCAAAGGGTATTTATTCTTGATTGTGACTTTATTCAGTTGTATGTAATCTATGCACATGCATAGAGAACCGTCTTTCTTTTCCACAAACAATACCGGGGCTCCCCACATGGAAATGCTGGGTCTGATGAGGCCTTTATCTAACAAATCCTTCAGTTTCTCCTTAAGTTCTTTCTATTATGCAGGTGCCATCCTGAAGAACATGCCCCTGATGGCGTGCTAGTGCTGAGGAAGCAACTGCTGATCTAGCTGGCTGGGCTGCACAACTACTACCCCTAGTCAGGCAATCTCTCATGAAATGGCCTGCATCGCGACAAATATTACAAGTATCAACTCCTAACTGACATGGGCCCAAGTGGCGTCTACCACAATCTGAACATCTGGGATATGTCTGACCGGCCTGTAGAGAAGTACCACGACACTTAAATCCTGAAGTCTGTGATGCGTGACTAGCTCTGGACTGAGGAGGTCTATCAGATCTCAGGCCACGAGACTGTAGAGGTATACTAGCTGGTGGCTGTCTAACACTCTGCTGTCTACTCGCTCCAGATGTCTCCCCGAATGGACCAAACAATCTGTCCCTCTTATGTATGGGACCAAGTCCCACTACATACCTGTGAATTCTATCCTCCATACTTGCTACCACCGTGGGGGCAAACCTTGCTAAAGAATTAAAGCGATAATTATACTCTTCTACACTCAAAATTCCCTATCTCAAGGTCAGGAACTGATCAGCACGTGCTCTCTGTGTCTCTATAGGCATATACAGAGGGAAGAAGGTATCCAAGAATTCCTACCAAGTCGTCGGAGTAGCATCAGGCCCTCTAGATAGCTCCCATGTCTGATATCACCCTACTGCTAGGTCATGTAATCTAAATGTAGCCAACTCTACTAACTCTGTGTCTGACACGTGCATGAACCTCAATACCCTGGTTATCCTCACTAGAAAATCCTGAGGGTCCTCTCCTGTACGAGATCCAGTAAAGACTGGAGGCTCTAGTCTGATAAAATCCTTGATCCTGGATCCAACATCTCCCTGGGCATCTGCACTGTGCTGTCTAGTCTGAGCAACTACAACACTGGTCAATAATCTGATGGCATCCCAAATTTCCTGCCCTTGACTGTTGGGCAGAGGAGCTGGAGGTATGGCAGCTGCAGTACCTCTAATATCGCCCTGAACTGAAGGGATCTGTGAGGCCTCAGATGGAACCTCAGGTCTGAACTCCTCACTCTCATCCACCGCAGGTGATAGGAATCAAATACGATAAACAAAAAGATAGAAGAGCGAGACACTTCTCGAACTCCCTTCGAAGTAACCACGGGGAACTTGTCCCGAGATACCTCGAATCGGCGTCTAGAAGGACCTACACTATGCAACGACCCTCGAGACAACACCGGACTCGCAAGTCGAATGGTCGGGTTAGTGGTTCAAGACTCAACTAGGTTCCACTAGTGAATTCAAGCAACCAAAGACAAAAGGTTTCTTCCAAAGAGATGAACTCAATTCTCATTCAATGTTTTAATCAAAGTGTAAGGTAAAATAGGTTTGAAAGATGTTTGTGAAGTATTTATAGACTTCACTTACATGTAATGAAAGCTCAAAAATACCCCTAAAGTGGGTTTAAACAATAAAGGCCTCGTAGGGCTATACTTGTCCAAAACATAGCATAAAACTAGCAAATCCCGCATCATCTCAGCAAAGTAAGCGCCCAGCCTACTTGGAGTAGGCGCCCGGCCTGTTCTGGAGTTGCTGAAGGAGTAGGCGGTCCGCCTGGTTTGCAGAGGCGGTCCGCCTAGTGAGATCCAGAGAGCTGTGAAAAAGTAGGCGGCCGGCCTACTTGAGTAGGCGGTCCGCCTGCTTCTGTGGCCTCTTGAATTGTTTCCAAACGTGCTCCGGATGCCTCATCAAGTGTACTAGAAGGTCCTCCATCCACGGCACACCAAAGCACAGTCTTCAAGTCGCTCTTGGGGCCTTCTTCCATTCCCTTCCATATCAAGTGAAGATGGATGTCTTGGATCAACTTGGCTTGGCTCCGAGTGAAGGGTCTTGTGGGGGTTTGGGTCTTATCATCCTCCCCTTCTTGAGAGGATTTCGTCCTCGAAATCGAAGCATCACTCACGAAATCTTCATCATCATTCACGACCTCTTCAGCATCATTCACGACCTCTTCATTACCTACATTCAAAGGAACCAAGTCACTAACATTGAAAGTATTAGAAACTTGATACTCACTTGGCAAGTCGACCACATAGGCATTGTTGTTTATCTTCGAGAGCACTTGGAAAGGGCCATCTCCCCGGGGTGCCAACTTCCCTTTCCTAAGGTTTGGAAACCTTTCTTTCCGGAAGTGCACCCACACATAGTCACCCTTCTTGAGTTCCACCTTCTTGCGTCCTTTGTTCTTCTTGGAGGCAACCTTAGCATAAGATTCCTCCAAATTCTTCTTCGCCTTTGCATGGAGTTCGACCAAAGCCTTGGCTCTAGCTTTACCTTCAAAATTAACAACCATCTCCCTTGGCAAAGGGGTTAGATCAAGGGGAATCAAGGGGTTAAAACCATAAACACATTCAAAAGGAGTCATACCAATCATGCTATGCAATGTACGATTGTAGGCAAACTCCATCATGGGCAATCTATCAATCCACGTCCCGGCCTTACCTCGGGTCATGTCCCTAAGAAGAGCACCCAAGGTTCGGTTGACCACTTCGGTTTGGCCATCGGTTTGTGGGTGGTGGGACGTAGAAAACAAGAGCTTGGTGCCCAAAGCACCCCATAAACTTCGCCAAAAATGGCTTAGGAACTTAGCGTCCCTATCACTCACTATAGTTTGAGGCACACCATGTAGCTTCAAAACATTTTCAACAAACAAGGAAGCTACATGTCGGGCGTCATCACATTTTTTGCACGGAATGAAATGAGCCATCTTTGAGAACCTATCCACGACAACAAAGATGCTATCGTGGCCCCCCCTAGTCCTTGGTAATCCCATGACAAATTCCATTGATATATCCAACCACGGACTAGTAGGTACGGGGAGTGGGGTGTATAACCCATGAGGGTGGGATTTAGATTTGGCACGCTTGCACTCAAGGCAATTAGTGCAAAACTTCTCCACATGCACCCTCATCTTCGGCCAATAGAATTGTTCTTGAAGAATGGCCAAAGTCTTTCTTACCCCAAAGTGACCCATGAGTCCTCCACAATGTGCCTCTTGCACAAGCAATTCCCTCCATGAGGACTCGGGTATGCACACTCTACCATTTTTAAAGATGAATCCATTAGACCATTGGTATTTTGCAACTCTCTCCCCTTTCTCTAGAGCATCATAGACACTCTTTAGCTTTGGATCATGAGCATACATCAATTTGATGCTCTCGAATCCCATGAGCTTAGAGGTGAGAGTGGTGGCAAGAGCGAACTTTCTTGAAAGCGCGTCCGCCACAACATTGTCCTTCCCTTTCTTGTATTGGATCACATAGGGAAGGACTCAATAAATTCAACCCACTTGGCATGCCGTTTATTAAGCTTCTCTTGGCCTCTCAAATGCTTGAGTGACTCATGGTCACTCTTGATTACAAACTCACGAGGCCAAAGGTAATGTTGCCAATGGGCAAGGGCTCTCACAAGGGCATACAACTCCTTGTCATATGTAGAATAGTTCAAGGAGGCCCCTTTCAACTTTTCACTAAAGTAGGCGATGGGTTTGCTATCTTGCATTAAAACACCACCGATTCCCACCCCCGAGGCATCACACTCAACCTCAAATGCTTTCCCAAAGTCGGGCAATTGCAATAGGGGGGCGGTACTCAACCTACCTTTCAACTCTTGGAAAGCCTTCTCTTGAGGCCCTCCCCAAACAAAGGGTTGGTCTTTCTTGACCAATTCGGTGAGTGGAGCGGCTATGGAGCTAAAGTCTTTCACAAATCGTCTATAAAAACTAGCAAGACCATGAAAGCTCCTCACTTGAGTCACGGTAGTAGGAGTAGGCCAATCACGTATGGCCTCTACCTTAGACTCATCCACCTCCACTCCTTGGGCACTCACTACAAACCCAAGAAAGACAACCTTATCCACACCAAAGGCACACTTTTTGAAGTTAGCATAGAGCTTTTCGGCTCTCAAAGCTTCAAGCACTTGCCTAAGGTAGTCAACATGTTCATCAATTGTCCTACTATAGATCAAGATATCATCAAAATAGACAACGACAAACTTGTTGATGAAAGACTTCAAAACATGATTCATGAGTCGCATGAAAGTGCTAGGTGCGTTGGAAAGCCCGAAGGGCATTACCAACCATTCATAGAGACCGAATTTGGTCTTGAATGCGGTTTTCCATTCATCCCCGGGTTTCATCCGGATTTGATGGTAGCCGGACCTAAGGTCGATTTTAGAAAAGACACGCGACCCACTCAATTCATCCAACATATCATCAAGCCGTGGAATAGGGTGACGATACTTGATCGTTATTTTATTCACGGCTCGGCAATCTACGCACATTCTCCAAGTGCCGTCTTTCTTTGGGACAAGAATGACCGGTACGGCACAAGGACTCAAACTTTCCCTCACCAAGCCTTTTGAAAGCAAGTCATCAACTTGTTTTTGAAACTCCCTCGTATCCTCGGGATTGCTTCTATAGGCCGGCTTATTTGGGATTTGAGAGCCCGGAATAAAATCAATTTGATGTTCAATACCCCTCAAGGGAGGTAAGCCATCGGGCATCTCATCCGGGAACATGTCCCCAAAGTTCTCCAAAACATTTTTCAAAGCACCAGGCAAAGGACTAGAGGAAAAATCACAATTAGAGTTAAGGATCATACCTTTGTGCACTAAGCATAGGAGAAACTTGTTGCCATCATTACCTCTTAAGAGCTCGCCCGGTTGCATCATGGCACATATGCCACCGGTAGATGAAGAAGGTGGGATTGCCACCATGCTTTTGGACAAAGGGCTAGTCTCAATGATTGACTTGGCCTTCGCCGCTTCCCTCAACTCCTTCATTCGGTTGTAGTCATCACTCACTTGTTTAGGAGTTAGGGGCTTCAACACAAACTTTCTTCCTTCATGTTGGAGCGTGTAAGTGTTAACACGTCCATTGTGAACCACTTGCCGGTCAAATTGCCAAGGCCTTCCAAAGAGAAGGTGGCAAGCTTGCATGGGCACAACGTCGAACAAGTGTTCATCAACATAACTTCCCATTTTAAACTTGATCATTGCTTGTTTCACTACCTTGAGCTCCCCACATTCACTAAGCCATTGTAACCGATAGGGCTTGGGATGCTTCATGGTAGGCAACTTCAATTGGGTTATGAGAGATTGACTCACCACATTAGTACAACTCCCGGAATCAATGATCATAGAGCACACAACACCCTTAACACGACACCTAGCATGGAAGAGGTTTTCCCTTTGCAAGGTTTCACCATCCTCCGCAATCATAGCTCCTAAGCTCCTCCTCACTACTAGAAAAGTATGAGGTTCCTCATCCTCCACCGTGTCATCTTCACCATCCTCCTCTACTCCCTCATCTCCCTCTACTCCCTCTACTCCCTCATCTTCCGACTCACTCTCCTTTTCATATGCACCATTACCAACAACAACCATGGTTCTTTTCGTAGGACACTCTTTGGCAAAGTGCCCATACCCCTTGCATTTGTGACATTGAATGGAAGAAGAAGTAGGAGTATTCAATTGGGTTCTAGAGTTACCTCCCACATTAGGTGTTTGCTTCTCAAACGGCTTCTTTACATCCTTGCTTGCATTGGCACCACTCGTCCCGCTTGCACTCGGAAACCTTGCATTTGTGGTAGGAGGCTTCCAACCCTTTGTATTGCTTGTTGGAGTAGTAGTGCTACTCTCGTAGCGGAAGGATTTCTCATCTTTGAGCCATTTCTCGGCTTCAACCGCATCTTCACATAGCTTGTAGAAATCATCATATTTGTGGAACTTCAATTGTGAAGCTATGTCTCGGTTTAAGCCCCCTTTGAAACGGATTATGGCCATCTCATGATCTTCATCATCTAGGTCAAGGTTCATCCGGATTTGCTCAAATTCATTGAAGTATTCCCCAACCGAATTGGAACCTTGTTTCAACTCATGGAGACGCTTTTGTTGCTCAACTCGGTATTGATTAGTCAAGTATTTCTCATCCATCACCCGGATCAACTCTTCCCAAGTAAGATTAATAGCCATTCCCGTCCTCCTCCTATTCCTCTTCACCGACTCCCACCAAGTAGAAGCAAAAGATTCGAAGGAAGATATTGCATACTTGGTTTTCTTCACCTCGGGCATGTCATTAGTTTCAAATATTCGTTCCATAGCCAATTTCCAATTTTTGTACTCCACCGGGTCACTACTTCCTTTGAAAGAAGGAATAATGAGCTTCACACTATTGAGGTTGTTGTTGTTATCACGACCCCCTTGGAAAGGCTCCGGTTGGCCTCCATAGTGATCCCCATAACCACCATAACCTCCATAATCTCTCCTAACATCCCCTCCAACATACCCCATAGGTTGCCCTCGACCTCGGCCCCTACCTCTATCCACATTCCGACCCCAATTCATACCTCGCCTCGGTTGAAAGTGATCATCAAACCCATACATGTCATCTCCATAATTGGCTTCCTCCCCTTCTTGAGCTTCATCTACTTGCTCAAGAGGTTGCACGTTGCGGATGGGTCTTGGTAGTGGATTGTCTCTTGGAGGGTTGTCTAAGATACGGGGAATGCCCGTTCGTTGGGGATTGCCCAACATTGGATCAACTCTCTCTCGGTCCTCCTTTACCCGTTGTTGACTGAACATATCAATGACATGGCTAACTTGCTCCGGGGTAAAGTTTGGAGTACTCGAGACTTCAACTTGGACACTCGGGGTCCCTTTCTCAACTTGGACACTCGGGGTCCCTTTCTCCGACTGGACAGTGGAAGTCCCTTGCTCAACTAGGGCACTTGAGGCACCCTTTTCAAGAGACTCAATTCTTTGGCTCATGAGGTCCACCTTGGCAAGAAGGTTAGCCAAGGCCTCCTTTATGAAATCTTGTCCTTCGGTAGACATTGTACCTGCACAAGTAACAAACGTTAGCAAAAACAACTTCATACACTCCCTCACAAGTTTTCACTCGGATCACTCGTATAGTGGGTGGTGGATTTTTTCACTCTTGCTTGAACCAAAAGCTTCACTAAGTTGAATAGTAAACCTCAACTTGATCACTCAACTCAAAAGCCCAATGAGCTCCGGGGTGAGTGGAGTTAATAGGACTCTATCGGAACGATAGCTCTTTAAGTGCGGACTTGAGCCAAAGGAGACTACGAGTCTTCTTTGAGTTCTAATCTCCGGTCTAGGCTTGAGTTTCCTAATAGCTTAGAAGGGTTAGCACAATTCGAGTAGGCAAGATTACTCAAAGAAGTGCTAACTAGATGCGATGCAATCAAACAAACAACAGATCCTAGAAGAATCTACCCGAAACCACACCCAATAGAAAGTAGGCGCCCCACCTGTTTGGACTAGGTGGTCCGCCTGGATGCTTGCAGAGGGGAGTAGGCGGTCAGCCTACTCTAGTAGGCGGTCCGCCTCTGTAAAATCCAGAGAGCACCCAAAAATCAGGCGGTCCGCCCGTTGCTCTAGGCGCTCGGCCTACTGCAGGTTTCGGCACACTTCAAACACGATGTTCTTGGTTTTTGCACCCAAAATTCAATGATTCCAACGTTGTTTTAGCAATTCAAAGGTACCCCAATGTTGTTTCAACCACAAAGAACGAACCCCAATCAATTTTTATCAAACCCCAATCAAAATTCAACAATCTACCATGTTCATAGCTAGGGTTTCAACTTTTTCAATTTTTCAAGGGATTCAAAGTTCCAATTCTTGTGTTTCAACTCCAAATCAAACGTATAGGGTACCAAAAGAACGGGTTTCCAATAAGGAACAAACCCCAACAACAATCACAAAACGAATCCAACAATCCAAGAATCTATGATCAAAATTTTTTTGGTGTTTTTTCTTCTTTTCTATTTTTTTTTTTTTTTGTAGTTTTTCTTCTTTTCAAAAGCAATAAACAAGAACCTAAAAACGAAACTAACCTAGGCACGAAGAATCAAGGGTCGGGGGTTTGTAGAAACAAAACCCGAGCCTTGCTCTGATACCAAGATGATAGGAATCAAATACGATAAACAAAAAGATAGAAGAGCGAGACACTTCTCGAACTCCCTTCGAAGTAACCACGGGGAACTTGTCCCGAGATACCCTCGAATCGGCGTCTAGAAGGACCTACACTATGCAACGACCCTCGAGACAACACCGGACTCGCAAGTCGAATGGTCGGGTTAGTGGTTCAAGACTCAACTAGGTTCCACTAGTGAATTCAAGCAACCAAAGACAAAAGGTTTCTTCCAAAGAGATGAACTCAATTCTCATTCAATGTTTTAATCAAAGTGTAAGGTAAAATAGGTTTGAAAGATGTTTGTGAAGTATTTATAGACTTCACTTACATGTAATGAAAGCTAAAAAATACCCCTAAAGTGGGTTTAAACAATAAAGGCCTCGTAGGGCTATACTTGTCCAAAACATAGCATAAAACTAGCAAATCCCGCATCATCTCAGCAAAGTAGGCACCCAGCCTACTTGGAGTAGGCGCCCGGCCTGTTCTGGAGTTGCTGAAGGAGTAGGCGGTCCGCCTGGTTTGCAGAGGCGGTCCGCCTAGTGAGATCCAGAGAGCTGTGAAAAAGTAGGCGGCCGGCCTACTTGAGTAGGCGGTCCGCCTGCTTCTGTGGCCTCTTGAATTGTTTCCAAACGTGCTCCGGATGCCTCGTCAAGTGTACTAGAAGGTCCTCCATCCACGGCACACCAAAGCACAGTCTTCAAGTCGCTCTTGGGGCCTTCTTCCATTCCCTTCCATATCAAGTGAAGATGGATGTCTTGGATCAACTTGGCTTGGCTCCGAGTGAAGGGTCTTGTGGGGGTTTGGGTCTTATCAGCAGGTGGCACTCTACTAGTACCCTGACTTGCAATAGCCTTGCCCTTCTGGGCAGCTGTTAGTTTCTTCGGCGACATCGCTTTGCTGAAAGCACTATTGTTAGAGGGATGAATTCTATAATCATGGCTCTATTGCACGATCTAGAGAAGAAAGAAAGACAACTGTCCTGAAGTGCCTTGTAGCCTCCTGTTCAAAAGTATGGCGCGCAACATACTCCTGAACAAGACTCTACTAGACACGGCCTGTAGACACCCTAGGACTGAACTGCTCTGATACCACTTTTGTCACGACCCAACCTAGGGTCGCGACGGATGACCAACACTAAGTGTCGATCATCACTAATCTTGCTGATAATCTGCTAACAATGAATATAACTGATAAACATAATAAACATAAACCTAACTGATAATAATTATGCAATGCAAAAAGATGACAAGGTTAACATAAGCTGACATACATAACATACTGACTGCACCACACAGGGACGTATATACAGGCCTCTAAAAGTGCTGATCTAAATATACAAAGGACGAGACAAGGCCCCGCCATACCCAAACTGGCCGACTGTACACATACCAAAAGATAAGTAACTCCGGGAGCAAGCGGAGTGACTTCAATAGCTGATAGATGGCCTACTAACGTGGTCCAAGCATTGATCTATCTGCACCTACGCGGCATGAAACGCAGCGCCCCAGAAAAGGGCGTGAGTACGATATGTACTAAGTATGTAAGGCATGAGCATATAATATATCATAGCTGAATGAAACTGTAAAGCTGGAATATAAATATGTAAATATGAGCTGGAGCATAGCAATATAGTTGGAAATCTAAAGAACGTACTAAACATGATCTGAATATAAACTGATGTCTAGCTGAATCTGAAACTGAAGACTGAGCTAAACTGTACTGATAAATAACTGTAATATGACTGATAACTGGTAACTGGAAATTGGAACTGATAGCTGTCAACTGATACTGACGCAAAGAACTGGTGGCTGATAACTGAGAACTGAGAACTGATAACTGGTACTGAACTAAAACTGGACTGTTATCTGAACTGGTACCTGTCTGGTGTTATGGGCTATATCCCCCCAAATCAGGTAACTGAACATCTGAACTAGTACCTGTCTGGTGTTATGGGTTGTATCCCCCCAAATCAGGTGACTGAAAAACTGAACTAGCCTCATGTATAATCATGCAGTGCATACTGTGGCTATATACGCGTATATATCAAACCTGGCGGGTGTTATGGGCTATATCCCCCCCAACCAGTAATATCTAGTCTCTCTGGTCAGAGTGTGTGAATGACACCCGGCCATACTAGGTGTTTCAACTCCCGCCTGAGCCAGAGGGGCTATATTCCCCAGACGGGTAGTATCACACGCGACCGGACTGTGTGTCCAATGTCCAGCCTCTATGGGGGATACCAAATCACACATAACATGATCACAATATAAGCATAAGCATGTATGAGGCATAACACATGTGGCAACAATATATATGGACTCAAAGGAATGATAAAAAAACTCTGGATGGAATTATAGACACAACCTGAAACTCAGAATTTGTCAAACTCTTTGAATTTCTATAAAAATTTCGGCAGAGTTTCCCCTGAAACTGGATGATCCGCAAAAACAGAACCAGTACTATACTATACACGGGAATGGATACCCGGATAAACTGATAACATAAACATGTTAAACGGATAACAAGATGAGACAACAGGATGACATAATAAATCCGCAGATAGAATGTCTGGACAACACCATTGTCCTGCCTTTCGACCTAATTTTCAGAGTGTAGATCAAAGATATAGATTCATGGTCTTCAGGAAAGTTTTAGATATATGTCTTAGGGTTCTGGAAATTCTTAAAGAATATAAATATCAATTTTGTACAAGGAGTTATGATCAATATACTAACAACTGTCCAAAGATCAAAATAATTTTTCAGATTTTGAAACGTTTTGTCTTGCTGATTTGGACGTCTTTCACCTTGGATTTTAGTACCAAATTAAGTATATACAAGGTTCCCTTGGTACCATACAAGTTTCTCAGAAGAAATACTCAGTTTAGAACTAAGAAAAGCTTCAAAAGCTAAAAGATACATGCCTTGCCAAAAGAAAGGTTTAGTCTTACATTACCTTTGATGTTTCTCGCTTCTAAACCTTGTCTCCTTTGAATTTCACACCTTCTAAAGCTTAAACAAGCTATAAAATAGAATTTAGGTACTTTACTTAGCCATGAAGTAATTCTAAAACTCAAACTATAGACGAAATTAAAGGTAGCATAATGTTACCCTAATCGCGTAGAGCGTTTTGACCCAATCTGTCTTCAATTTCGAGTTAAGGTTGATGTTCTTTCTTCAAAACCATCAAAATGGCTTTAGAACCAAGAGCACACTGTTTCTATCATAAATTTGCTGGAAATGACGAGAAAATGATGAGTTTTCTCTTTTATACTTCAAACATTTCAGTTTTAGTCCTCTTTTGTGCTTATGGCCCTTTTTCTGGCCTGACTTCTAATGCTCATATCTTTTTATCTATAAGCTGTATGAACAAACCGTTAAAAGTGTTGGAAACTACACTCCAAGACCTTCAATTTGGTGTATGATATGTCCCCAAAAAACTTCATTTAATACACGAAATTAATTGTTGAAAAAGCTTCGTTACAAGGCAATTCCTTAATCGGTTTTTTCGCAACTTAAATCCGATTTTTCCCAAACTTTATATTCAACATATAAACATCATATATGGTCATATTATGACTTTAAAGTCACTTAAATCATTCTTAACATGTCTTTAGAATGATATACGTTACTTTAGGCATACGGGGTGTAACAAAAGCTTCCTCCATTACTCAGGAAAACAGAGAACCAAAACACTCACACTCTTTTCTCTTGATTACACTCACAGAACCAAGACAACTACTGGAAAACAACCTTTAAACCCACTACAAAACTATACCAGGACCTACACTAACTGCATGAGCTCCTACTCTCCAAACAACCACCTAAAGCACCTGCTGAACTAACTGCTAAAACTACCCTGAACCAACTACTCCTGCTCTGCTCCTTGGACTACTTCAAATCCTCCAAAAACAACTTAAAACCAACAACTAAAGCTCTTATACCTTTTCTATAAGCCAGATAACAAACTATACACTCACTGCCACCCCTACACTGCCTATCATCCTCTCCACCTGACCTGAACATCACCTACAAGCCAAACTACCACCACCCTCACTGCTTACCAGGACCCTGAAACAATCAGCAACATCCCTCTCAAGCCCCTATATTAACTAACTGAACCATTATACTCCCTCACACACAGAAAAACAAACCCCTCACATTTACCAGCTCTCTACACACCATCACAGAATGCTAAACAAGACCCCTGCTGCCATAACAAAAATCAGAACACACCTGAAACTCCCTCAATCTGCTCCTGCTACACCCTTAACTCCTCTACAGCCTCTAAACATTCAAATCTGGAGAAGACATGACAAAGACCCTGTCTCTTTTTAAGAATATTTCAGATTTCATACTTTGGAATGCAAAGATTTAAACTTTATATACAGGCAAGTTCTAATTCTAAGCCTATGCTACTATTTTAGAAACTATCAACATTAAATCTAGGTTAACAGTCTTCAAAATCACATAAGATTAGGCTCTTTAACTGAAAAAGTTTCATTTTTTCTTACTTCTATTAACAAAGTTACTAATTTCATTTACAACTCAATAAACCAGACCTCATTCTTGACTAGTATCATGTTCAAAATCAGCTTCAAATAAATCATCAAGAAAAACATACATAAACACTGGTATATAAGAACTATCAAAGGGTCTCGGATCTGACTAAAAAGGCTAAAGCTTCAATCTAAACTACACAGAAAGCTAGGCGCGCAATAGTAATCACAACATTGACAGGGAAAGCAAAGAGAAGATCGAACCTTTTGCAGGGCAGTGAACTTAAGGCGACGAGCTGAAGAATACGACTCGACTAAGAGATTTGAAAAAGGTCGTCGACTTGAAAAGTGAAGCGACGACACAAACTCGAAGAACAATGTTTGAGTCCCAAACAGAGACAATAACAGTATGTATTTTTAGAGATCAAAACTGAGAAAAAAAAAAAAAAGATATAATGCATATAAGCTCTGCCTCTTTTTGAACCTAAAAACCCCCCTCGAAAATGAAAGAAATAAGGAATATATATACCTCATACCTTAGGGTTTCGAATTCTGATTTTTTTCTATACTTGTGACCCAAAATCGACATTTTACCTATGCGATAAGGGTTGGAATCGTCCATTCCTGCAGAAATGGTACAATTCGTGTCCTTATCCCAAAGGAAAATGACCGTTGGGATCAAATTAAAGGCTCGGATGAACTCGTACAAGAACGAATGCGTGGGATGTGTCCAGCGAGGCATCGTACGGAAGAAGAAGAAAAGAAAAACAAGTGCTTGTCGTTTAATTCGATTGTTTCTGCGTTTTGGGGTGAGAATTGAAGGATTGGTCGCGGGTTAGGGCTCTTGAAACTGGGTCAGGGAAATGGGGAAAAGGGATTAGGGGTTTGGGCAACTGAAATGGGAAATGTTGTGGGGGATTTAGTTAAAAGGGATTTTTTCGTGGGTAGGCTAGGATTTAGGCTATGTTGTGCAATTTTAGCCTATTTTCTTCCAAATTATTCAATTAGCTTTTGATTTTTAAAATTATCCTTTTTAAAATAATTAG
This sequence comes from Petunia x hybrida, assembly GCA_037355625.1. Classification (NCBI taxonomy): domain Eukaryota; kingdom Viridiplantae; phylum Streptophyta; class Magnoliopsida; order Solanales; family Solanaceae; genus Petunia; species Petunia x hybrida. The sequence continues at coordinate 170,397 of JBBBVM010001189.1, read as the reverse complement.
ACATTAATTCGAAAATTCCGGGACAAAATTGGGTGTCAACAGCTGCCCCTCTTTATCCGAAAAGGATGAAAGAGTTTTCAGGGTAAAAAAGTTGACGGGAAACCAATTTTGTCACGATAGAGCCATGAACTTCGATTCCAAGGACCAAAGTGCGAGGCTTATGGACATGGCCGAACTCCGGTTTTCGAGTTTCCTACATATCTCGGGCTGAAAGAGAATCAGGCCATATGTAGTTCAACGACACTTAGACAAGAAAACTCGCACGATTGATTGAAAAAGACGCACGAATAGGAAAGAATTCAAACTGACCCCTAATCTAGAATGAAAGATTAGGTAAGACTTTGCTTGTTCGAGTGCGATTCTTCAGATCTTCGTTGACGAGTCTAGCTCATATCAACGATTGCCCCAGTTCACTGCTAAGAAAAAGTTTCACGTTATGCTCCAAATGCTACTGCAGTATTGCCAAAGTTCTGTAAAGACTTAATAAACGGTAAGCGAGCAACTGCTTATAAACTATAATAATTGGAATAAGAAATAAATAAAGGAATAATATAAAATTGTCAATGCTGGTTGTGATGCTCAATAAGTTCTTCTCTCGATCAACTGACGAGGCGCTCCGCCTGGGGAACCTCTTAAGCTGATTATTATTCTGAAACAATAAAGTAAGACAATAAGTAAAGCGGGTACGAATTGCAGAATACAAAGCTATTACAAAATAAGTCGACTAACGAGATATAATGCCTCAAGTTGACTTGGCTAATCTATAACCTACGCAGGTAACATAACGTTTATTTATAAGGCGAACGAGCCTAAAACGTTCAATTATAAGGCAAACGAGCCTAGAACGTTCAATTATAAGGCGAACGAGCCTAGAACGTTCAATTATAAGGCGAACGAGCCTAAAACCCTTCAATTATAAGGCGAACGAGCCTAAACCATAAGGCAAGCAAAAGACGCAAAACTCATCAAAGCAGGTACTTCTTCAGACTTAGAAATATCTGCAAATCACAAAATGAAATTTTCGTAAACGTTCTCATAAAGCGAAATAGAAATGAAATGGATAGGACTTAACAATTTGCAAGGAATATAGGAAATAGAAATGCCGTCTTTCGGCAATAAACTATGATAAAGCATAATGCTTTAGATCATGAAGAGGTAGTCTATAATGCAATCTCGGAATGTGCTCCATTCAATTGATAAAGCAATGAGGCGTTGGGTCCCGAAGCATCCAACGTCCTAGCACAACTTGGAAACCTGCATATCCCATTTACGGGTGGATTAACCCGAATTGTTCATTTGTAAGGTGAACTGGCCCAAAAACATTCAATTATAAGGCGAATGAGCCCAAAACGTACAATTATAAGGCGAACAAGCCTAAAACGTTCAATTATAAGGCGAACGAGCCTAACAAGTTCATTTGTAAGGTGAACGAGCCTAAAGCGTTCATTTATAAGGCGAATGAACCTACATCTGATAGCAGCCTGCAAAATAAAGTTGCAAATTGGATTAATTAAGGTAAGATAATGCAAAATAAATAAGCAGAGCTGGGTCGTGTTGCTTGTATTGATAGTGCTGCAAAGCGTTGAATGTTGTCCTCGGTCCATATTGAATCCGATGTTCAATTCCTGCAAAATTTAGAGTAAATGCATTGAAAAAAGAGCAAATGGAAAATAAAGAAATAGATTCGCGCTGCATATGCGACAAGACGAATAATCTCCGAGAAACTGATGGTTGCTAGTTCTCTTCATTTTTCTGCTTTTTGTGGAACTCCTGCACTCAAAGAAAAAGTTGTGATTTCTGAAAATATAAGGAGTCGTAACAATTTGCTTTGCTCCTCTTGTCTTGATGTTGAATTCTTCAGTAGCATGCAAACACATTTTGTCCCTGTTTCCAAAGAAAAAGATGTTAGTTTTTAAACAAATAGTGGCTGGCTTGATTGAACACCTAATGCGGCTTCAAATCTGCATCTTCTTGTATGACATTCAGATAAATTGTTGCTGCGAGAGTCTGATGTTCTTGAAATTTCTCTTTTTGCACAAAAGATATCATCTAAACTTGCTTTGACTTGGCTTATTTGAGAAAATGGATTTCATTGATTTCGGGATTAAAACCCAATAAAGGGTACAAGATAGTTCATTACATAAAACTTCAAAAGAGTAGGAAGATAATAAGTTAGTCGGGCAATAATGCCATTTCAACAAACAAAGTGTTGTCATTTGATCTTCTTTCTAAGCTTCACGCTTCCTTTTCAAATGCCTTGGTGCCAATTTTGATGAATCACCACCGATGATAATTGCATTTGCTGCTGGAGGATCATAATTGCTTGTTTGCCCTTGCTTCACACTTATCTTGCCCGTTTCAATCATATTCTGGATTTTGTGCTTAAGTGCCAAGCATTCTTCTGTGTCATGGCCTTGAATATTTGAGTGATATGCGCACCTCTTTGATAAATCAAATCCTTGAGGCGGATTTTCTGGGATCCATCCCTTCCTTGCTTGCAATAGCCCTTCTACTTTCAATCTCTCAAATATGTCAGACAATGATTCATATAGTGGAGTGAAAGTACGAGGTCTTAACTTCTTCGTGCTTTGATGACCAGATGGTGCCTGATAAGATCGACGCTGACGACTTAAATTCTGCATATCATGATTGTAGTGCACTTGCGAAGGCTGGGAGTCTTGAATATTTTCAGGTGCATCAGAACAATTGAAGATTGGCACTGTAGTGTCATAGTCAATCAACCTTCCGGTTTGAAGCTTTTCTTCCAAAATCTTTGCATACCGGATTAAACTGGGAAAATCCTTTAAATTGGCAAAAAGTAGCTTTTCATAAATATGCCTTCCTGAAGGTCAATGAAAGTCGCTATCGGCTCATCTTCAGGCAATGGAGGATGCATCTTAGAAGCCTCTAGCCTCCATCTCACAGCAAATTCTGCAACAGACTTATGCGGCATCTTCCTGATTTTACGCATATCAATTAGATAAGGATCTCTTACTATGTTGAACTTGTATTGTTCCACAAAGTCTCGAGCCATGTCTTCCCATGTGTGCCATTTGGTAAAATTATGCTTAGTATACCATGCAAGTGCCATTCCTGATAAACTCTGAATAAACAATCTCATACGTAAAGCTTCATCCTCGCCAATTCCAATTAATCTGCTGCAATAATCTCTCAGATGTGCATGGGGGTCCCCTTTTCAATTGAAAGTGTTGAATTTTGGTATCTTGTACCCATTTGGAAGCTCAATATCCGGGTGAATGCACAAGTCTTCATAACATAAACTGTGAATGTTCCTAGAGCGCAATTCTTTTCCCATGATCTTTCTCAAAATCTGTTCATCCACATTGTGAGGATAAGTTGTCTCAACTTCTTTCTCAGGCAATTCTGGTGAACGCACTATCAATTGATTTGATTGACTCTCCACAACAGGTATAGTGATAAAAGGTGGTTGGTATAAAGTTGCAGCTGGCCAAGCATTTGGATTGGTAAGATATCCTTGTGGGATTTGTGGATATATAGTATGTATAGGCATTGGGTAATTAGGCATTGTTAAGTAAGGTGGATTGGAGGTAAAACTTGTATTTGGAAAAGGTTTGCTAGTATTGACAAAGTTGACAATCCTATTCCGTTGGACCACATGTTCTTCAACATCATTATTCTGCGCTTGCAAGATACCCATACCAGAACTGGTTGCCTGAAGCTGCTTTGCCATGTTGTTTTGTCCTTGATGCAGATTTTCAGCCATTTCAGTGTTCAATGCTAGCCAACCTTTAACAAATGAATTCTCTACATTGAACAAAAGCAAGTTAATACGTAAAATGATAATGCATGCATAAAATTTCAAATGTAAAATAGGCCATTAGGCAGAATGGATGGGACCAAAATCCTGACTCAACACATGAGTAAAATATTTAAGAGTTCGAAACTCAATGATCAACAAAATTTGATTATTCAAGACGCGAATTGAGAAAAAAAACTTTGAAAGTTTTTACTAAATTAGTATGCGTGCTAGACCATTTTGACACAAATTGCTAGAATGGTCGGCTTATTTTGAACATCAATGCTTTGCTCGACTATCGATTCTTCCTTGCAAAATGACAGTCTACACCAATCCTTGAAAACTGCTTCTAATAACGACCAAACCAACGCAATGTCTTCAACTTGCTTTTTGCAAAATTCTGCCCCAGTTATGACTTCAACATTTCAACTTGTTTTGCAAAAACTGCCCCAGTTATGACTTTCAAAACTTCAAACTATTTATCAAAAGCTGCCCCGGTTGCAATCTCCCACGTCTTCCACTTGCTTTGGAAAATTTGCCCCAGTTTCTAACTTTGGAAAAATTAAAATTTAAATACTAAAGGGTCGAGCCCGATGGAGGAGCCTACGTATCCCTCCTTGGGAATCAGACCGTGCGTAGTTCTGCCTACATAGAAGAGATTTTCCAAATGCTGGTGTAACCGAAACTCGATATGAGTTGCCTATGCTTCCCGCCTTGGGAAACCGGTTACAGTAGTTTGCTTACATAGAAATAAATTCAAACATTCATAATTTGATATTCTTTCTTTTCTTTTCTTTCAACAAAACTAACAAAAGGAAATTACAATAGTTACTTCCTAATAATGCAAATAAACTAACTTCTGCTTCTGCCACTCTACTGCTTTTCTGAAACTTGATTGGGGTCTAAATGCCATTCTTCGAGGGATCTCCCTTTGCATATGGAAGGATTGCGACAAAAGGTTCGCCAATGCCGTTTGTAGCTAGAATTTTGACCTGGCCAGAGTTAATCAAACTTTCCACTTTCTTCTTAAATAAAGTGCATTCTTCTATACTATGCCCCTGCATCCCTGAATGGTAAGCACAAAATTTTCTCAAATTTTCAGGCTTGCGTGGGTCATACGGCTTTGATGCTATAGGTTGTACCAAATGGGTCCCCATAAGCCGTTCAAACAGTTTTGCATAAGATCCTGGTATCGGTGTGAATGCAGAAGCGGATCTTTTGGTGCGGCTTGATTGCAAACTTGGATTAACAACTGTTTGCTTAACTGCATTAGGTCTCACCGCTATGGCTAGCAAAGGACTTGGCACAACAGCTTTTCCTTTATCTTTGGACTGTGCCTCAACCAATTCACATTTTCTCTTGTCAGAAATTATTGCAGCTGGCTCTTCTTGAAGCTCTACAGATTTTCTTTTCAGTGGATTGCCCCTTGCAAACGTCAGGTTTGGGAATTCGTACTGCTTGACAAAGTTACGAGCTAAGTCATCCCATGTGAATCGCTTTCCAAGATCCTGTGTTGCAAACCACGTTAAAGCCGGCCCCGCGAGCGTCTTAACAAACAACCTCAGCTTGATTCCATTGCTTTTCCCAAATATTGCCACCCAATCAACGAATGCTTTCAAATGATCATGAGGGTTTCCTATTCAATCATACACTGGTGGATCAGCCACGTTAAGAACATTCACATTCCCCTTTTCTACCTCACATAAGCCTTCATGAGATGGTAGAGCATTCCCATCTGCCATTGTGTCATTGCTCTCTTCAGCCCTAGGAAGCCCTTCCCCGTTGCTTTTCTCATTGCTTGTCTTTGAGAAGCCACAAAATTCCTTTTCTAACAGGAATGCATGCAAATTAGGGAACTGTTGAGCATGACACTCAAATGCTGGAGCTACTTGCATTGTGGGAAGTGCAACAGTATAGATAGGAGCAACAGGAGCACGTGGTCCTGGGCTTGGCACATTACGCACTGGGTTGCGAGCATCTATGAGCACGACAACCAATTCAGTAAGGCTATCAAGTCTCTTTTCCAAACTTGCTACGGTTGCTTCAAGCTTGTTAACCTTGTCTTGGTGGGATTCATCATTTCCAGTCAAGTCAATCACAGCAATTTGACGAGCCATAGGTCCTGATCTTGATGTTCAAATAATTAACCCTTTAGCAACACATACCGAATTTAATAAAAATTTATTAAAGATGAAACTGACGGGTCAACTTATTCCAAAATGGAGAAATTGAGACCGTACTGAAAAGACTAAAAATTTAGAGCAAAACACTTATTTTTTTAAAGCAAACCAGAAGCAGAAACGCTTGTTTAGCTCTGAAATTATTTTCAAAATGAAAACACACTTGCGAATACTTTAAAATATGACGCTAAACAATATTTTGCAAAATGACAAGACGGGGGTTAAGATAAACAAAATAACATTTGAAAGGCATTTTAAATAACGGTATGCATGAATTCAGATGATAGATGAATAAACAACTTCATAAAGCGGTTAACTTTTACGAAAAGTAGATTGAAGTAACATAACGTTAATCTTACCATACCACCAAAAAAATTCAATCACAGCGCAATCAGTGCCAACAAATTTCAGGCAGGCAACACATATTTGGCAAGTAATCGCATATTAGACAGATAATTTGATATGTGGCAACTACAAGTAATTGAGCGTAAATAAAATGCAAACGCGTCCTACCCTGTAAGGTGCCTCTTTTGTGCCAGAGGTAAGCCTAATCGCGCAAACAAGTGGTAACGAAAAATAGTCCATGCTAGTTCTGAGCAATTCAGATTTAGAGTAAGCAACAAATAACAATAATTGATAACAATCATCTCTCCGCCTTGACACTGCAATTCCGTTATCCCAACTATCTTCCAAAAGTTGGTATCAACTCGAAATTCTAACACAGCTCATGCTCTTCACAACATCTGCACAAAATTCTAAACCCAAATGCCTATAACCTGAAACAATCCTCCATCTCTTTTGCAAACATCCATACTCCTCCAAGCACAACTCTCAATTATTTCACAACATCCAGGGGTGAGATTTCCAACTGCCTTTACAATACCAGACTGCAAATCATGAAAGGCGCCAATTGGCCTTTCAAAAAAATAAAACCTCACTGGTCCTCGGCTTTAGTCAAGCCTCTCAGCTTCCTAGGTTTTGCAAGGCTCACAGACCTTGTTCATAGGGCTCCTCACTGGTCCTCGGCTTTAATCAAGCCTCTCAGTTTCTTAGGTAGCCAAGACCACACTGGTCTTCAAGGAGGGACCCCACTAGTCGTTTATTGACATAGGGGCTTCACTCTCCTAGTATGCGACAAGCATACTTTAATTTCATAAAGTTGCAGCTGGTCAGTCAACATAGGCCTGCACACAAAGCCATTCACGAGAGGGACCCCACTGATCCTTTTAAAGACACCAGGGGCTTCGCCTCTTAGATCTCACTACACCAGGCCATCTCCAAAACACAAACCAACCAAATCTGCCTAACTTTCCCCCGGACTGCAATTCTGTCCATGATCTCAATTCTGCTAAATTCTTCCATTTTCTAACCTAAAAGACAACATAGGAGAAAAAAATTCTAAATCTGATTTTGCTCAAAACATGGTTAGGACTGAGGATTCGTTATCACATAACACATAATATGCGTTGTCGTTGGGTTTCAAGAAACCGCTGACGTAAGGGTGGTTTCCTAACTATGGAGGCGGTACCAAGGACCGGGTCCAGACTAAGGTTAACGGTTGAGGCTAACAGGTGAGTGGCAAGCGGCCTCACAGTCGAATTACTCCCACGACAACCGCCGGTATACCAACTCTTCATAGGGTTCTTTAGTGGAAGAAAGTGCGGGTACGCATGAGCGTACCTCACGGATATTTGGGGTGAAAATGCAAGAAGTTCCCAGGAGTGGGGGAAGTATGAACGGAATGCCAGTTTATATATTTGCACAAATAAGGATGTAGTGACATGCTTCCGTGACACACAGCAATCAATTAAATTAACTAAGCATGCTCGCGAATAAACAATAGATATAATCATGCTAGTTTCAACACAATAATTAAATAAACTACGCATACTAATATTGGCATACAATTCAAACAATACAAACAAACAAACTCGTGAAAGCCTTATGGTTAGAACCATTAAATGCTATCCCCAGCGGAGTCGCCACGCTGTTGAATCCTCCCAAAAAATGCACACAAGTATGCATCGGGACTTGATTTCAACAAAATGGGACTCCAAAGGGCTTCTTTGGAGTCGCCACCTAATTTAAGGATTATTAGGAACCTAAGTCAACTAAAGAGTGCAATTTATTCTTTATTTAAAAGAAATTAAATTCAGAGATTCTGAGTAAGTGGTTCTATTAAATTCGAAAGAAGGTTCCTTGCGGGAGCACTTTCGAAAATCCGCTAAATGCGGTTAATCCGGCGGTTTTCACGAATTTTGTTAAGGATAATAAGTATATAAAGGTAATTTTAAATAAGGATAATAGGAATAATAGAAATAAGATAAGATTTTAGTTATGCCGATACTTAGATAAATAAATGACCCCATTTTAAGATTAATTAAATAGATAATGAAATAATGATCAATTGCTTAATTAATAGAATAAGTAACGGTTAAATGAAGTTAGATAATTAAATAAAAACAAACTAGATAAATAATTGGATAATAATAAAGGATTAATTAATTGATTGAATAAATTGATAAATAAATAAGCAAATAAATAAGCAAATAAATGAATACTTATCAATTTTAATATTAAATAAAGGAGTAAATGAATAATAATTGATTAATTAAATAAGTAAATAAATAAATATTTAATTGATTAAGTAAATAAATGATTAATTGAAATTAAATAAATTAGATTAAGTAAATAAATAATTGAATATTAATATAATCAATAAATAAATGATTCAAATGCAAATTATGACGAAGGTACGATTTGAATCGAATTTTATTTGCACTCATTAATTGACAAATGATTCTAAACATCCATAAATTAATTGGCGATTCGCAAAGAACTGATACAAAGCATTCATATAAAAATAATTTAAGTAATTTACAATAATTATTCACAATTCAAATATCATTTCTATCCTACAGGGCCTCAATCTGGTCTATGGAGAAGTCCTATACAACATGCATTTTCTAAGGGAGCGGGAAAGGATGGAGTTTAGAAGATAGAACCCGGAAGCGCAAACTCAATCATTGAGCCTTGGACTTTGTGATTTTCATTTTTTCTTTCTTTTACATTTTCGGGGATATCAAGTCCCGAAAATGCGGAGCGGATCAAATCACTTCCAAATGCATGCCATCCAAATTTTGTGAGTTTCATTCAACTCACCCCAAGAGTTCATGCAAAGAAGATAGAAGAGAGAAGGAAATTAGCATCACATTTAGAAGAACCAAACAGAAAAGAACATCCGCAAACTGAAATAACGCAAGCAAGACGGCCTTAATATTAAATATACTCTCAAATGAGGCAGATATAAGCAGTTGAAGAAGTAGTGAACCATTAATATATCCAATCGAACCTTTAACAGAATGAAGAAGCTGACAAATGCTAATTGGACAATTTGGGTAGCAAATTTTAGTTCATAGCTTAATTAGGATATTTAAAATTCCCTGAAGAAAACTAACCAAAACCAATTGAAATGCTTCTACTGCACGCATATACATCCTGGAAGCAATAAGATCTTTACCTTCTGGCACACCAAGACATATACAACAGCACCAAAGCCCCTTTGACTTCTTAAAACCCGACTCTAACAACTCACAGACCTCTTTACTTGCATACTTAACTGGAAAACTCAGCACCTAGACCCTGACCTCATTTAACCCACCAGAACCAACCTTTACAGCCTACAAACCACTAAGACACACCAGGGTATCAAACCTTTTAAAACTCGAGAGAAATCAGGAAAAAAGCTTCCTCCATTACTCAGGAAAACAGAGAGCCAAAACACTCACACTCTTCTCTCTTGATTACACTCACAGAACCAAGACAACTACTGGAAAACAACCTTTAAACCCACTACAAAACTATACCAGGACCTACAGTAACTGCATGAGCTCTTACTCTCCAAACAACCACCTAAAGCACCTGCTGAACTAACTGCTAAAACTACCCTGAATCAACTACTCCTGCTCTGCTCCTTGGACTACTTCAAATCCTCCAAAAACAACTTAAAACCAACAACTAAAGCTCTTATACCTTTTCTATAAGCCAGATAACAAACTATACACTCACTGCCACCCCTACACTGCCTATCATCCTCTCCACCTGACCTGAACATCACCTACAAGCCAAACTACCACCACCCTCACTGCTTACCAGGACCCTGAAACAATCAGCAGCATCCCTCTCAAGCCCCTATACTAACTAACTGAACTATTATACTCCCTCACACACAGAGAAACAAACCCCTCACATTTACCAGCTCTCTACACACCATCACAGAATGCTGAACAAGACCCCTGCTGCCATAACAACCATCAGAACACACCTGAAACTCCCTCAATCTGCTCCTGCTACACCCTTAACTCCTCTACAGCCTCTAAACATTCAAATCTGGAGAAGACATGACAAAGACCCTGTCTCTTTTTAAGAATATTTCAGATTTCATACTTTGGAATGCAAAGATTTAAACTTTATATACAGGCAAGTTCCAATTCTAAGCCTATGCTACTATTTTAGAAACTATCAATATTAAATCTAGGTTAACAGTCTTCAAAATCACATAAGGTTAGGCTCTTTAACTGAAAAAGTTTCATTTTTTCTTACTTCTATTAACAAAGTTACTAATTTCATTTACAACTCAATAAACCAGACTTCATTCTTGACTAGTGTCATGTTCAAAATCAGCTTCAAATAAATCATCAAGAAAAACATACATAAACACTGGTATATAAGAACTATCAAAGGGTCTCGGATCTGACTAAAAAGGCTTAAGCTTCAATCTAAACTACACAGAAAGCTAGGCACGCAATAGTAATCACAACATTGACAGGGAAAGCAAAGAGAAGATCTAACCTTTTGCAGGGCAGTGAACTTAAGGCGACGAGCTGAAGAATACGACTCGACTAAGAGATTTGAAAAAGGTCATCGACTCGAAAAGTGAAGCGACAACACAAACTCGAAGAAGAATGTTTGTGTCCCAAACAGAGTCAATAACAGTATGTATTTTTAGAGATCAAAACTGAGAAAAAAAAGATATAATGCATATAAGCTCTGCCTCCTTTTGAACCTAAAAACCCCCCTCGAAAATGAAAGAAATAAGGAATATATATACCTCATACCTTAGGGTTTCGGATTCTGATTTTTTTCTATACTTGTGACCCAAAATCGACATTTTACCTATGAGATAAGGGTTGGAATCATCCATTCATGCAGAAATGGTACAATTCATGTCCTTATCCCAAAGGAAAATGACCGTTGGGATCAAATTAAAGGCTCGGATGAACTCGTACAAGAACGAACGCGTGGGATGTGTCCAGCGAGGCATCGTACGGAAGAAGAAGACAAGAAAAACAAGTGCTTGTCGTTTAATTCGATTGTTTCTGCGTTTTGGCGTGAGAATTGAAGGAATGGTCGCGGGTTAGGGCTCTTAAACCGGGTCAGGGAAATGGGGAAAAGGGGTTAGGGGTTTGGGCAACTGAAATGGGAAATGTTGTGGGGGATTTAGTTAAAAGGGATTTTTGCGTGGGTAGGCTAGGATTTAGGTATTCGCTAAGGCGATTATACCACATACGGCATGATTGTTTTAATCCGTATAAGGATTTATGAAGCTTTATTGAACAAGCTTCTCGGGAACCTTTAAATGCTTCAGGCATTTGAAATCCTTCAGGGATTTTTATAAAAATTTCATTGTCCAATGAGCCATATAAATAGGCTGTGACAACATCCATTAGACGCATCTCAAGCTTTTCTTGTACTGCCAGACATACAAGGTATCTGAAGGTGATTGCATCCACCACAGGAGAATATGTCTCCATATAATCAATGCCAGGTCGTTGCAAAAATCCTTGTGCTACAAGTCGTGCTTTATATCGAACGACTTCATTTTTCTCATCTCGTTTTTGCACAAATACTCATTTGTACCCCACTAGCTTTACACCTTCAGGTTTTCGAACGATTGGTCCGAAAACTTCACGTTTATCAAGTGAAGTCAATTCTGCTTGAATTGCATCTTTCCATTTTGGCCAGTAATTTCTATGTTTACATTCATCGACAGATTTTGGTTCAAGATCCTCGTTTTGTTGCATTATCTCAACAGCAACATTATATGCAAAACTGTTGTTGACAACAATATTATTACGGTTCCATAGTTTTCCCGTAGAGACATAACTTATTGATATCTTTTCAATTTCATTATTTTCAAGTACCCGAGCCTCTCCTGAAGAGGTCTTATTAGTTGTTATGTCTTTATGCTCGTTTTGAGCAATTACCTCCGTAGTATGATCGTTTTGATCATTTGCTCCTTTTCTTTTTCGAGGATTTTTATCTTTGGAACCCGGCGGTCTACCACGCTTTAGGTGTGCCTTAGACTCACTTGCACAAATAGGTTGCCCTATCGGATACCAACTCGAATTGGAGCATTTGCAGCTAGAATATGGGATTTAGTTACCTATGGTAGGTCAGTGAATGCATCTGGCAGTTGATTTGCAATATTTTGCAAATACACTAGCTTTTGAACTTCAAGTTCATATTGATTTGTACGAGGATCTAAATGAGATAGTGTTAATGCATTCCAATCTATTTCTTTTTCCAGCAGCTTATTCTCTCCCCCTAATGTTGGGAAAACTGATTCATCAAAATGACAGTCAGCAAATCTTGCTGTGAATAAATCTCCTGTCGTGGGCTCAAGATATTTTATAATAGACGGAGATTCATACCCAACATATATCCCCAACCTTCTTTGGGGTCCCATCTTTGTGTGGTGTGGTGGAGCAATTGACACATATACCGCACATCCAAAAATTCTAAGATGGAAAATATTTGGCTCCTGACCAAAAGCCAATTGTAATGGGGAGAATTTATGATAACTTGTCGGCTTAATCCGAACAAGGGCTGCCGCATGCACAATAGCATGTCCCCATACTGAAATGGGTAATTTTGTTCTCATAAGCATTGGTGATGCAGCCCAAAGTGCTGATCAAGTACTCGACAATCCACCGAAGTCAATGACTGATCAACCGAGGCCAATGACACGAAGCCAAGCCAAATTGCTCCATGACATGCACATTCAGTTGGCTTGGCCGGGAGGAAGCATGTGTTCGAAAGAAGAATTGCAAAGTGCTAGAGCCGAAGGCCACATCTTCAAATTGGAGCCCGAGGACAAAGTGACCGAACACCAACTCTTGGCGCTGAACAGCACAGAACCGAACACAACAGCTTGTGTTCGAAGTCAAGTGTGCGCCCGATGACAAATGTGTTCGAGCAGGCAACCGAGCATCAAATTCAAAGCTGCCGAAGACTCACTGAAGTGTGATCGAGCAAGCAACCGAGCACCGAAGTCAAGGCTGCCGAACACACTTTAGTTCAGCCCTGCGTGGCTTGTTTCTATTGGTCACCTGTGACCATTTTACTAGTTTACCCTTAGTATTTCCTATATAAACCTTGTTCTATTTCATTGTAAGTAGCTAGTTTCTGATATTGATGAATGAATGAAATTGCCGAGAGCATTTCCTTGTCTCCGATGTGAGCAAAACCCCAGTGTGGGCTTTTTGGACTTGTGGCTTTCGGTGAATCCGATTGAACATTTCCTCTTTGATCATTCAGTTTGCAAGAGGCAATGTTCTCTTGAGGATTGTTGCATAGTTTAGGTGATTCTTGGCTTTCTTTTCGATCGAGCTTTGAGACAAGTTCCTCACTGTTCTTTCGAAACGAAGCAAGTCTTGTCTTGCTTCTATCTTTTTCTTGTTTCTGCTGTTGATTCGGTTGCTAGGCTTATCTTCGGATTTGGCTTGCACCATCTTGGTATCAGAGCACGGTTTGGGCTTGTTTCTACAACCCCAAATCCTGTTCGAGTTATCTTTAAATTTCGTGCGTTTGTGTCTTTGTTTTCAGTTTCGTGTTCTTGTTACTGTTTGTGTTTATTGTTGGTGTTGTTATTTTACAAAAAAAAAAAAAAAAGGAAGAAGAAAAAGAAAATTCAAAATTTGGGTTGATTTGTTGGTTGTTTGAATTAAACAACCATTGATTCTTGTTCACCATTGTTTCCTGATTCCAACGAGCACCTGTCGTACACGATTGACGACTAGGATTTTGTGGTGAATTTTTGGACTGTTTTAAAGATTGGTGGTGACTTAACTCGAACCCCAGCATGAATTGGATGATGACGATGAAGACTGGTGGTTCTTGAGTATTTTGTGGTTGTTTTGTGCTTAAAATTTTCGAAGTCTATGAATTAAACCGTCGTCCGTACGCCGGAAAATTGTTACATTTGTAACAGTGTACGGACACGAGGAGCTAAATCTTAGCTCAAGGGACTCTCGAACTGATTTCCTCCGATTGTTGTTGAACCAAAGTTGAAAGCAACCCAGAATTTCTGTTTAAATCTTGGAAAGTGACGATGTGAAAATTTATCCGCACGCCGGAGCAAAAGATTCACTGTTCCATTGAAGAAGAAGGGGTAAAGTTTTAATTCAAAAACCCAGGTGAAATCGTGTCGGTTTGAAAAAGGAAAGCGGATAAGGTAAAACCCTATCCGTACCAAGGAGGGACCACTCTGGTACGGACAGGAGTTGGTGTGTTCGAAAAAGATTCCGAAGAGGAATCAAAGGGTAGATTCTCCTAGGTTCACTTTTCTTTGTGTTCGAAAATTCACGATAGTGGATCTCTTGAGTAAATAGCTTCTACTCGAGGTCGTACTATCATATTTGAGCTTTTAGGAAATCGTGCAAGGGGTGACCGAAGTCCAAACTTTCGTAGAAATTTCTTTTGACTCCCCGTGCTCAGTTAAAAAGCATCAGTTCCATCGAGTCGAACATCACTTCACTCTTCCCGAAGAGACAGTGACTATTGTCGAACTTGAAGGATCATAGAGGACATTGATCAATCAGACGAGCCACTGCTAACAAGTCTTTGAGTGACCGAAGACACTTACCCCTAAATTGAGTGCAACCGAGTGCTATTAAAAAGTGAGGGAGTGAGTGAGGTTGTTTTCAATAACGTTTGTTGTTTTGCAGGTATAATGGCTAGCGAATGAGATGATCCCCCGAAGGCGACCTTGGATATTATCATGTCCAAGTTGGAAGAAATATCCTTGAGACTTGAGAATGTCGAAAGAAGGACCCCGAGCATCCAAATTGAGTCCGGAGAAGGAACAAGCCGAGGTTCTACTCTAACTCCTGCCCCTTTTAAGGAGGTAGTAAAGAAATATGAGCTGAGAACTGATGTAGCTCCACCGGAGCATGAGTTGGGCACTCCCCAACAAGTGGGCATTCCCCACCCTTTGGGCATTCCCCAAAGATATGGTCCACTTCCAAAACCCGTTCGAAATGTTCCGCCATTCGAACAAGCCAATGAAGCCCAAGTTGGCAAAGGAGTCGAAGATGGAAATGATGACTATGGGTATGAATTTCCCTATCAGAATAGGAGACCGATGATGGGAGGTCAGAATGCAAACGGAGGTAGAGGCCGAGGTCGAGGGCCACACTTCGGTTACGAAGGAGGGAATGCGAGGAGAGAATATGGTGCTTTTGGTGAAAACTTGGGAGCTCAACCGGAGCCCTACCAAGGAGGTCGAGATCACCTCAACCTCAACAGTGTGAAGATCAATATGCCCATATTCAAGGGGTGTAGTGATACTTCCATGTACATCGAGTGGGAAGTGACAATGGATCGAATTTTTGACACCAATGAGATGACCGAACTGAAGAAAGCCACTTATGCTATATCATCGTTTGAATCCTATGCATCTGTGTGGTGGGAAACGGTGAAGAGATCGAGGAGAAGATCAGCATTGCCCGTAAATCTTACATGGGAAGAACTGAAGCGGGTAATGAGGGAGAAATATGTCAATGCTTCATATCGACATGATCAACTCAAACGGCTTTACGAGCTGAAGCAAGGTTCACAAATAGTGGATCAATACTATCATGAGTTCTTACAAATTCAAATGGCCTTGAATATGGACGAGGAGGATGAAGAGCAAGCTGCTGTTCGGTTCAAGAATGGGTTGAGTCGTGATATAGCCTTTCAATTGAGGTTTCACAAGTTCCAATGTCCATTTGGAGTATATGAAGCTGCAGTTGAAGCTGAGAAATGGCTTAAGGAGGACAAAACCAACCGTTACTGGAGTACAACTACTACCCCGGTAAACAAACCGAAGGAGTGGAAGAGCCCGAACACTAGTGGCACCGGTGCAATACCCGAAGTGAAGAAGAGTTATGAAAAAACGACGCCAAATGTGGGTGGTAACTCTAAGACTCAGTTGAATACGCCATCATCTTCTTCTACCCAATGCCACAATTGTCGAGGATATGGTCATTTTGCTAGAGATTGTTGATGTTGGGCGTATATCTTGTGTCTCGGCATTGATTTCTTATATCTTTTGTGTATTTTCAGCGTATTATGTGCCCAACAATGTGAGATTTAAAGTAAAATACTAACTTGAGGTGTTTGGATGTTTTAGGAGCAAATTGAAGGAATTTGGAGCTTGATTTGGACAAGAACAAGGAAGAAGCAATGGGTACAGCGTTGGATGCTTGGCATGCTAGGCTGTATGGACTGGGAAGAGTGCAAATATTGAAGAAATTGAGAAAAGGAGCGCATACAGCCACGGATGCTTGGCATGCTCCGGTGTATGCGCTGTAAAATAGTCCCAGAGCTACCAGGACTAGCTTAAAACGTGTATTATTAGAGTATTTCGGGATTTAAAACCCTTGGAACGCTATTTTTCTTATTCTATTACGTATTTTTGGAGGCAAGAACCATAGTAGAGGCTAGAGAACCAAGATTCATCAATTGAGTTGTAATTCTTCTTCCCTCTTTATTGTTTCATGAATTCTAGATTATTTTGTGAGAAAGCTAACTTGTCTATGAGTAGCTAAACCTCCTTATTCTAGGGTTATGGGTTAACCATGAAAGTTGTACTCTGAAGTTGGTTGAATTCTATTAAATTTATCAGATTGAGTTGTTTATTTAATTCTGCTCTGAATTACTTAATTTCCTGGCCAGTTGTTAAGTATTACCCGTGAACCTAAGGTTGAACTCGAAAGTGGGAACCGTAGGTTGCAATAGAATTAAATAAAGCGTGTTCTTGAACCCGGACATCGGGGAATGGTTTCGCGGTTAGGATAGAAATATACCTAACAGTCATGCTTAATCCGTTTACAGGAAAAACAAATGCATTCTTGTTAATTCTAATTCCATAGACATATAGGCGTTAGGTTGGCTTGAATAGGCGAGCAGGGTATCGAAAGAGCTCTGTGAGTATAATTAACCCTGTGATTAGCAACTCAGATAAGTAAAACTAATTCAACTAGCGGATGAGTGCAACTGGATTGGTGATCGTCCCATAATCCTGGAATATTCCCTCTCACTGATATCTAGAACTATTGAATTGTCTTGCATTCCATTTACTTCTATTACTTTTAGTTAATTAGTTAATTAAACACAACTTGAAATCTGGTTAAACTCTCTTGAACAATACTTGAATTGAAGTTTGTCTAGTTAATAGTTAATCAATAGTCCTCGTGGGAACGATACTTTCTTATCACTTTATTACTTGATCGACCGCGTATACTTGCGTGTGCGTTTGGAGCGACAAGTTTTTGGCGCCGTTGCCGGGGACTAAGATTTAATTAATTTCTAGATTAGCTTTTATTTGTTATTTGTTCAAGATTAATTTTGGTTTTAGTTGTCTTTGGGTGTTTCAGGTTGTAGCTTGAATGCGAAGGAGCAAGAGTGGTGATAAACTCTACACTTTTGACCCGGAACCTGAAAGACTTTTTCACAGGCTAAGGAAGGAAGCCAGACTCAAAGCAAAGCTAGAGAAAGCTCCTATTTCTGAACCTGCAGAGATGGCTGGAAATCAAAACCGCGCGATACTGGATGTGGCCAGACCTACTCTTGATAACACGGCCAAGGCCATTGTGAGGCCCACCATTACTGGTAAATTTGAGCTGAAGGAGAGTATGATCCGACTATTCCAGTCTAATGGCCAGTTCGTGGGACTGTCAAATGAAGATCCTCAGCAGCACATGCAGAACTTTCTAGAGATCAGCGACACTTACAAATATGTTGATGTGTCGGATGAATACATACGGCTGACGATGTTCCCATTCACCTTGCTGGGTGAAGCAAAGAAGTGGCTCTTAGTCCAACCACCGAACTCCATTAACTCTTGGGACGAATTGGCAAAGAAGTTTCTGATCAAATTTTTTCCATCGGGCAAAACTGCAAAGATCAGAGGTGAGATAGTGTCATTCAGTCAGAATTCATCAGAGGAGATAGGTGAAGCATGGGAAAGGTTCAAGGCATTGTTGAGAAGCTGCCCACACCATGGTCAATCAAAGGAGGTGTTGGGACATATTTTTGTTGAGGGGCTGCAGTCACATAGTAAAATCCTGCTAGATGCTTATTGTGGCGAACCAAGTCTAGAGAAGCAGTATGATGAGCTTGAGATCATTCTTAACAAAATTTCAGAAGGCAGTCAGCATTATCATGGTGACTCAGGCAGAGGTAAAAATCTCAAGTTAGGTGGAAAAGTGGAAGTGGATGTACTGACAGCTATGAGAGCTGAAATGGCAGCAATGCAACACTCTGTTAAGCAGCAACTTGATGCAGTACTAGTCCAGGTAAGTAAGCCACAACCACCAGCTCCACCCCAGGTTCAACAAGTGCAAGCAACTCCATACTGTGATGTGTGTGGTGGATCTGATCATATAAGCAATGTTTGCACGGACAACCCAGAGTCTGCATTTTACGTGGGTCAGCAGGGCAGGGGTTTCAACCAAAATGCTCAGTATGGCAACACTTACCCACCTAACTTTCGCAACCACCCCAACTTCTCATGGGGCGGTAATCAAGGCGGACAAGGCAGCAGACAACCTCAAGGTAATACTCAGCAGGTGCAGAATCCACCACAGCAGAAACAGCCTGAAACGTCAAAGATAGAGGCAATGATACAACAACTGGCTGTTGATCTGAATCAGAAAATTTTAACTCTACAGCAAAACCAGGACAGTGCCATTCGCTCTTTAGAAAAACAAATGGGACAGCTTGCCAGTAATCAAAATACAAGGCCACTTGGTGCTTTGCCAAGCACTACTGATCCTAATCCCAAGGAACAAGTGCAAGCAGTGTCATTGCGAAATGGGAGAGAGCTGGAAGAATTGCCAAAGAAGCCAAAGCAGTCTCACCCTGACAAAGTAAAAGAGCCAGAGTCAGTAGTCGAAGTCGAGAAGGAGGCAGAAAAGCAAGAGGCAGTAATTGCTGCTAAACCACCACCTCCCTTTCCTCGAAGGTTGCAAAAGAATTTGCAAGATCCTGCAGTTACAAAGATCTTGGGCATACTCAGTCAGACTAGTATCAATATTCCATTGGTAGATGTGCTCCGGGGAATTCCAAAGTATGCTAAGTATATCAAAGACATAGTGTCATCAAAGAGGAAGCTCAATGAATTTGAAACTGTAGCACTTACTGAAGAGTGCACATCCAGAGTTCAGAACAAACTCCCTCAGAAGTTGAAGGATCCAGGTAGTTTCACCATTCCTATCCGTGTTGGCAACGTAGCAGTTGGTAGAGCCCTATGTGATCTGAGGGCTAGCATAAATCTTATGCCATTGTCTGTGTGCAACCAACTGGGTCTTGGCACTCCAAAGCCAACAACAGTCTCACTTCAGTTAGCTGATCGGTCTACTACTTATCCTGAGGGGGTGATTGAAGATGTACTGGTTCAGATTGGTCAATTTATTTTGCCCGCTGATTTTGTTATTCTGGACTATGAGGCAGATAAGGAAGTTCCTATCATTTTGGGACGACCTTTCTTAGCCACTGGTGATGCTGTGATCCGTGTCCAAGAGGGAAAGATGACAATGAAGGTGGATGATCAGGAAGCAGTTTTTAATGTGTACAAGGCTCTAAAAATGCCTAACCATCATGAAGAGTTGTCTATGATCACAGTGAATGACCCGGAGGAGAAGTCGACTGACCCAGCTGATTATGTCAATGATGACTTGCAGCGAGCACTGATGTTGGGAGAAGAAACTAGTGAAGATGCTGACATAGAGGAGATATTGCAGCTCTTAGACTGTTCTTGTGAATTTATTACGGGGTTCCCCAAGTTTGAGCCTTTAGATAGACCGCTCGGGCCACCACCCAAGCCATCTATTGAAGAGGCGCCCAAGCTTGAGCTCAAACCTTTACCTGCGCATCTTCGGTATGCTTATTTGGGACAATCTGACACTTTACCTGTGATTATTTCTTCTCTGTTGTCTGACTTGCAGGTAGAAAAGCTGTTAAGAGTGCTACGAGAGCATAAGAGTGCTATTGGCTGGACTATAGCTGATATCAAGGGAATAAGCCCGGATTTCTGCATGCACAAGATCTTTATGGAGGACGGTTACAAGCCAAGTGTGGAGCATCAGCGTCGCCTTAATCCAATAATGAAAGACGTGGTAAAGAAAGAGGTGATTAAATGGTTAGATGCATGTATAATTTTTCCTATCTCTGACAGCAAGTGGGTAAGTCCAGTGCAATGTGTCCCTAAAAAGGGAGGGATGACAGTGGTGCAGAATGAGAATAATGAACTTATCCCCACAAGAACTGTTACGGGGTGGAGGGTGTGCATTGATTATCGAAAGTTGAATAAAGCCACCCGAAAGGATCACTTTTCCCTCCCCTTTATTGATCAGATGTTAGATAGGCTAGCTGGCCAAGAGTATTACTGTTTCCTTGACGGTTACTCTGGCTACAACCAAATATGGATTGCTCCCGAAGATCAGGAGAAAACTACTTTTACATGCCCTTACGGTACCTATGCCTATAGGAGGATGCCGTTCGGGCTATGTAATGCACCTGCAACTTTTCAAAGGTGTATGATGGCTATTTTCACCGATATGGTGGAAAAGTTTGTCGAAGTGTTCATGGATGACTTTTCTGTCTTCGGATCTTCTTTTGATGCTTGTCTAACTAACCTTAGTCTAGTGCTTGCTAGGTGTGAAGAAACTAACCTTGTTTTAAATTGGGAAAAGTGCCATTTCAGGGTTCGTGAAGGTATAGTTTTGGGACACAAGGTGTCCAGTGCTGGAATTGAGGTTGACAAGGCGAAGGTGGAGGCGGTTGAAAAATTACCCCCACCCACGTCTGTGAAGGGAGTCCGAAGTTTTCTCGGACATGCTGGCTTCTATAGGAGGTTTATTAAAGATTTTTCTAAAATTTCTACTCCCTTGTGCAGGTTACTTGAGAAAGAAGCAGCATTTGTGTTCGATGAGGCCTGTCTGAGGGCCTTTAATGAGCTTAAAGAGAAATTGGTCTCTGCGCCAATAATAGTGGCTCCTGATTGGACTGCACCATTTGAATTAATGTGTGATGCTAGTGATGTCGCTATTGGTGCAGTCCTGGGGCAAAGGAGGAACAAGGTGTTCCATTCCATTTACTACGCCAGCAAAACTCTTAATCCTGCCCAATTGAATTACACAGTTACTGAAAAAGAGTTGCTGGCAGTAGTGTATGCCTTTGATAAGTTTCGAGCATACTTGGTGGGAACCAAAGTTATTGTCTACACAGACCACGCAGCAATCAGGTACTTAATTGATAAAAAGGATGCTAAGCCTCGACTAATTCGTTGGGTGTTATTGCTGCAGGAATTTGACTTGGAGGTCCGAGACCGTAAGGGAACGGAAAATCAAGTAGCTGACCACCTATCTAGGTTGGAGAACCACAAGCATGTGGATGAGGGAGGGTTGATCAGAGAAACCTTCCCGGATGAGCAACTTTTTGCCATCACCAATCACTCGGACCCATGGTATGCTGATTATGTCAACTATTTGGTAAGTGAGGCAGTGCCACCACATCTGACTGCAGAAGGTAAGCGTCGGTTCTTTCATGATGTGAGATTTTATGTTTGGGATGAGCCGTTTTTGTTTAGAGTGTGTGCAGATCAGTTGGTGAGAAGATGTATTCCCGAGGAAGAGACGGAGGCTGTTCTGCAAGAGTGCCATGCATCTCCTTATGGGGGTCATCATGGTGGTGATAGAACAGCCGCCAAAGTACTTCAGTCTGGTTTCTATTGGCCGACACTGTTCAAAGACGCTCACGCTTTTGTAAAGAAGTGTGATCGGTGTCAAAGAACTGGCACAATCACCAGGAAGCAAGAGATGCCTCTACAAGGCATTCTAGAGGTGGAGATTTTTGATGTGTGGGGGATCGACTTCATGGGTCCTTTCCCCTCGTCGAATGGTCACAAGTATATTTTACTGGCAGTGGACTACGTGTCTAAGTGGGTTGAGGCTGTTGCTCTTCCTACTAATGATGCCAAGGTGGTGGTGAGTTTCGTCAAGAAGAACATTTTCACCAGGTTTGGAACTCCGCGGGCTTTGATTAGCGATGAAGGTACACACTTCTGTAATAAGTTGTTGAACAACCTTCTAGCTAAATACGGGGTCAAGCATAAGGTCGCCACCGCTTATCATCCGCAAACCAGTGGACAGGCTGAGGTATCCAATAGAGAGGTGAAGCAAATTCTTGAGAAAACTGTCAGTGCGAATAGGAAGGATTGGGCTACCAAGCTCGATGATGCACTCTGGGCATATAGGACAGCTTATAAGACTCCAATTGGGACTTCACCGTACAAGCTGGTATATGGGAAAGCATGCCACTTGCCAGTCGAGCTTGAGCACAAGGCCTATTGGGCGATAAAGAAGCTAAATTTTGATATGGGCTTGGCGGGTGAGAAAAGATTGTTGCAACTCAATGAACTTGATGAGTTTAGGTTGCACGCTTATGAGAACGCCAAGTTATATAAAGAGAAAACTAAGCGGTGGCACGATAAGCGGATTCAGCACCGTCACTTTGAGCCGGGCCAACAAGTTCTTTTATTTAACTCCAGGTTGAAGCTCTTCCCTGGTAAGCTCAAGTCGAGGTGGTCTGGTCCGTTTGAAATTGTTAAGGTGATGCCCCATGGAGCGATTGCGTTGCGAGCCCCGGGCTCGGATAAGTCGTTTCTAGTGAATGGGCAAAGAGTGAAGCGATATTGGGGAGGTGATGTCGATAGGCTTAAATCCTCCATTTCTTTAGTCGACCCTTGAAAGAGGGTTGTACTCGTCGTGCCGCGACATTAAATCAAGCGCTTCATGGGAGGCAACCCATGTTTTATCGTTTTTAGAGTAGTTAATCCGCATTTTCATTTAAAATAAAATAAAACAAAATAAAAAAAAATAAAAAATAGAAAAGAACAAAAAGAATGGAATCTTGATGTGTTTAACGTGTTTGTGTAGTGTTCTTACAGGGTACCGAGGCTCGAAATCAGTTGGATCGATGAAATAGCCGGTCTCGGACAACAAATTGGAGCAAAGAAACAAAAAAGGACTGCACTGAGGCCGGCACAGCCCAGCATGCGTCGCATGCCTGGCTGTGCCCAGTTGGTTTTTGTGAAAAAAAAATATGAACGAAGGCAGTGTTGAGGCTAGAAGGCGCTGGCCACTGTTTTGGCAGATTTTCCTCAGCACAGCACCCTGCGCGTCGCGTCAGGGGCTGTATGCGCTGTTCAGTTTTTGAAAAAAAAAATAAAATTTTGAAACAGTGTTGCGGGTGTAAAACGCTGAAGGCTGTATGCTGCTGGTAAGTTTTTAATAAACTCCTTATGTTATTACAACACACACACACACGACACAAACACAACACACGGACACAAACAAAGAACAGCCCGTTTTCTCCCTGTCCTTCTCCACGCGACAGAAACTGATCCAGGTATGATTTCTACTCTCTCATCTTCTCTCTCAACTTCCCCCTTGGCCATGGAGCCACAAACCACTGGTTGTAGCATTATAATTGTTCCCATTCCCTTCTCCCCTTAAGTTTAGTTTTTACTTAAAGTTGTGATGAAAACATGTCAAACTTGATTCTTTTTGATTGGTATTTGCTGTGGGGGGGTGCGGTGATGCACCATGATGTGTATATACGTAAGCTCCCGGAGTTGGGAGGTCCAAACATTAACAAAAAAGTGCATACACAAGCTGTCCAATTTACTGCACATAAGGTGTTTGATAAAATTCCCCAATGAACAATTTGAGATATTTGGTGAAGTCTGAGTAGCCAAATCAATTAGGGGGCATAAGTTGAACATATATTAGTTAGAATTAGGACATGGGGCTGATTTTAAAGTGTGTTCTTATGAACGACACTCAATGCACTTTATTCATACACTAGAAGTGTTGTTTTGCACTTTACTTGAGCGAGCCATTGCCCCGTTGTGCAATTCACGGGCTGATTGTATTGCTTTGCTTAAAATGCTATTTCTCCATATTTTTGAGATGAAGTAGAGCATAAGTGTGGGGTGTGGAGACCCCGTTTGCACACTTTGTTGAATTTTAACCATGAGAATTGTTTCGAATAAAGAAGTGCGCGTCGAGGGAAGTCTGAGTACCTCGCGAATGTTACAATGAGCGTACTATGAGCATAACTTGATTACTTGTAGATTACACTTGAGCTTTAAGTGTGGGGTGCGTGCGCACCAATGAGAAGTAGACGACTAGCTTGAATTGGCTTAGTTTCTAGCTACTTTAAAGAGCTCGGGAATAACTCATTGGCTAATTTCACATTGTGTGAATGCAGGTATTCTATTATTAAATGGCGATTGCAAAGCAACCATCCAAGAGTGGTGGAAGCGGGGACGGTGGCCAACCACCACGGAATCAACCTGAGGGTAAGGATAAAAGGGAGCAACGCTCAAAGAAGAAACAAGATACACCTGCTCCGGATATGATCATTCCCGCCTCTCAGGTAACCACGGGCAAGAGGAAATCAACCATTGCTCAGGAAAAGCCCGTGGTGATCCGTGAAGGTGGTGCTTCTAGACCACCGGTCAAGAAAAGGAGAGCAGTTCAGGGTAAGGGAAAGAAACAAATGGAGGAGGATGATGAGGATGATGATGCTGAGAAGGAGTACACTCCTATTCCAGAGCCTGAGGACATTCCTTCTACTAGTGGCCCGATTGACAGGGCATTGTGGGAGGACACCTTTGAGAGCGAGAGTGCATATTTGGCATATCAGTGGATCCTTAAGAAGCAGATTACACAGGAAAGACCACTGAACTATCATGCGTGTGAAAAGGCGTGCCCGGCTATTCTGGAGGTTGTTAAAGATAGGAAGTGGGACAGATTTATGCAGGGTCCCAAGGGCGAGGGAAATGTTACTGCTGTTCAGGAGCTACATGCGACTGGATCAACCCGAGGAGCAGCATAGTGCGGGTTCGAGATGTTGATGTTGATATTTCTGCCCGGGCTATTAATGCACATTACAGGGTGACTGAAGTGGCAATGGATGAGTATAAGAAAATGCTAGCAGAGCCGGATTTTGCAGATGTCATTGAGGTACTATGTGACCCACCAGCGGTTCTGGATGATCGTGAATCTTCGAAGCCTGCGTGGTTGCACAACACGCAGAGAAAATATGCCACTTTACCCAAGCGGTTTATGTCGAGGGAGAGTCGATCTTGGCTCAATTGGGTGTCTAACAGGATCATGCAGGCTGACCATCAGACGAATGTACTTCGGGAGCGGGTGCTTCTTATTTATGCTCTGATGACTGGAATAGTTCTGAACTTGGGTGAGCTTATGTACGAGCAGATGATACGGACTCGTAAGGAGAAGACATTGAAGCTATATTTTGTGCACACTCTGACAGCTTTGATGAGGAAGCACAGGGTACCATTCTATACGGAGGATGATCTTTTGGAGGTGCCCACTGCTCATGACATCACTTCAGTGCTTGACCCGGTCGCGGCCAAAGCAGATAAGAGAACTACATCAGAGCGACTTGTGGGCTTTGAAGCCGAGCTAGCTAAGCTGAGAGAAGCGCAGCAGGTAGAGCTGACCCAGTTGAGACAGGAGCAGCAGGCAGAGCTGACCCAGTTGAGACAGGAGCAGGCAGCTCGAGATACCCTGATGCAGAGCACACTGGCAGAGATCCTTGCCGCTATTCAGAGTCCCAGAGTGACGCGTTCCATTGGCGTCCAGACTGATGCAGGGTCCAGTGACGAGGTTGTGGATTTGAGTGCTACTGATGGAACTGCTGCAGAGCCAGCTCCGGCTTCTGCCACTACTATGGAGGGGTCGCTGATTGATGCGATGGATGCAGCTGGCACTACCTTGTTGGATCCCTCCACTGCTCAGACTGCGGGTTCAGACCGGTCTGCAGCACCTCCAGACTCTGCGGTTTGAGGGAGCTTTCTTGATACCTACTCTTGTTATTATTTTTGTATTTGTGCAGTGGGGACCATGCACTATTTTAAGTGTGGGGTGGGGTATCATGATTTGTACTTGTATATATTTTTAGTGCATTTAATTTTTTAGATTAGTGGCATAATCCTTGGGTTTTCTTCAAGCCACGGTTCTTTCCCGAGGATGCCTTTTGTTTTTAGATAAAAATGAAAAAAAAATAGATATTTAAAATACAAAAAAAATTAGGAAATAGGAGTAGCTAAGTGGTAAGGACCTGTGCCTTCTCTGTGAATTGTTTGATACTGACATATTTAGTCCTTTACATGCGAGTTGAACTTCCCTAAAGATTTTTTGTGTGAGTTATATATTGGATTGATAGTCAGTCTTGTTAGTGACTCCTCGGCTCAGGTTTCTGACTCTGAGTGCTGACTGAATAGCATGACTTGTCTCACTTGTTTTTGTTAGGTGTTGGAATTGTTTCGCCTTGAGTAGTTCATGTGCCATGAGTGGTGAGGTGCTTTTCTTTATTCTCGTGCTTGCATTATTGGTCTAGAACTTGCCCCGCGTGTGTTCAAAGCGAAATCCTAGGTTTGCTCTAGTCGGGAGATGATACAGGCCTTCTTTGATAAACCCTTTCTTTTGCAGCCTTGATTAGCCTACCCGTTCATATATATCCCTTGTAATTCTTTTTGAGCCTATTAGTTTTTGTTGACACCCACATTACAAGCCTATTCCCTTGTTCTTAATTACCTTCTTTTTGAACCCGTACTCCTTAGAGCACTTTAATTGAAAAGATTGTTGTTAGTGGAGTTGTGGTTGGTGGAAATTGATGGCTTTTGAGTGGAGTCAATAAGAATAAATTTATGATGATATTTTTGAGGAAAAAATACATTGGCAAGGTTGAGGAAAGAGTGACAAATGTTGAAAAAAAAAAAGAAAGAGAAAAAAAATTCAAAAGTGAAAAAAAATTGAAAAAGAAAGCAAAAGAAAAAATTCTCAATCCTTGCCAGTGTTGTGCACATTGAAAAAAAATAATACTTAAAGGGAGGGAAGTGTTGAGTTGATGTTCGGATGGTAGCTCGGTTGTTATTGCGAAGAGTTGAGGTATAAAAAGTGGAAGTGATGTATTAAAGTGCTTAGGGAGGTAGTCATTTAACCATTACCCGTCCTTTGGCCTACATTACAACCCTTAAAGTCCTAGTTAATCCCGAATAGGAGCGAGCCTACATTAGTGGAGTCCTACACTACGGGCAAGCCTATGGTACCATTGTGTGGCACTTGAGATTCTTTTTGAGGGTGAGCGTATTCTTCCTATCTTGAAAGTCCCTTATAATTCAGTTGATATATTTTTGTGTGATTGGGACTAGACTTTGATTGGTGAGGGCACATGGATTATGAGAGGTTGGAGCTTTTATTAGGCCCTAATCTTGAGCGAGTGGACATGTCGTGAGTAAGTTGGTGTAAAGAGTCATTTTTTGAGACTTGGTTATTGCTACTTGACTGCTTGATAATCCTTGTTTTCTAAAAGTGTGGTGTGCAAATATGGGGAGTTGTGTGCTTGTATGTCTAGTGGCTAATTGTTGGTATCAACCTATTTCATAGGTGCGCTTCCTTGAAGTTCTTGAGTTGGGTAGTTAAGACCTATTGAGTATAAGTGTGTTGGGTTTGTTTGTTCGGGGACGAACAAAGTTTAAGTGTGGGGTGTTGATGTTGGGCGTATATCTTGTGTCTCGGCATTGATTTCTTATATCTTTTGTGTATTTTCAGCGTATTATGTGCCCAACAATGTGAGATTTAAAGTAAAATACTAACTTGAGGTGTTTGGATGTTTTAGGAGCAAATTGAAGGAATTTGGAGCTTGATTTGGACAAGAACAAGGAAGAAGCAATGGGTACAGCGTTGGATGCTTGGCATGCTAGGCTGTATGGACTGGGAAGAGTGCAAATATTGAAGAAATTGAGAAAAGGAGCGCATACAGCCACGGATGCTTGGCATGCTCCGGTGTATGCGCTGTAAAATAGTCCCAGAGCTACCAGGACTAGCTTAAAACGTGTATTATTACAGTATTTCGGGATTTAAAACCCTTGGAACGCTATTTTTCTTATTCTATTACGTATTTTTGGAGGCAAGAACCATAGTAGAGGCTAGAGAACCAAGATTCATCAATTGAGTTGTAATTCTTCTTCCCTCTTTATTGTTTCATGAATTCTAGATTATTTTGTGAGAAAGCTAACTTGTCTATGAGTAGCTAAACCTCCTTATTCTAGGGTTATGGGTTAACCATGAAAGTTGTACTCTGAAGTTGGTTGAATTCTATTAAATTTATCAGATTGAGTTGTTTATTTAATTCTGCTCTGAATTACTTAATTTCCTGGCCAGTTGTTAAGTATTACCCGTGAACCTAAGGTTGAACTCGAAAGTGGGAACCGTAGGTTGCAATAGAATTAAATAAAGCGTGTTCTTGAACCCGGGTATCGGGGAATGGTTTCGCGGTTAGGATAGAAATATACCTAACAGTCACGCTTAATCCGTTTACAGGAAAAACAAATGCATTCTTGTTAATTCTAATTCCATAGACATATAGGCGTTAGGTTGGCTTGAATAGGCGAGCAGGGTATCGAAAGAGCTCTGTGAGTATAATTAACCCTGTGATTAGCAACTCAGATAAGTAAAACTAATTCAACTAGCGGATGAGTGCAACTGGATTGGTGATCGTCCCATAATCCTGGAATATTCCCTCTCACTGATATCTAGAACTATTGAATTGTCTTGCATTCCATTTACTTCTATTACTTTTAGTTAATTAGTTAATTAAACACAACTTGAAATCTGGTTAAACTCTCTTGAACAATACTTGAGTTGAAGTTTGTCTAGTTAATAGTTAATCAATAGTCCTCATGGGAACGATACTTTCTTATCACTTTATTACTTGATCGACCGCGTATACTTGCGTGTGCGTTTGGAGCGACAATTGTCCTACTCGAAAGGCCATAACTCTTATCGATGGAAGACCCCAAGAGCAGGATAGTGAGTCCGAAGAGGAGAATAGTGATGAAAGGGAATTCATTTTCGAAGGAGAAGATGCCATTGAGGATGATGACCCTCGAGCATTTCTCGTTGTGAGGAGAAGCTTGAGTGTGATGTTAGCCGAAGACAATGAGAATGTGCAACGTGAGAATCTTTTTCATGCTAGATGCCGAGTCATGGGTGTGGTCTGCTCTATGATCATTGACTCCGGTAGTTGTGCTAACATAGTAAGTCAAACATTGGTTTCCCAATTGAAGTAACCCACCTCGAAGCACCCGAACCCAAATCGGTTGCAATGGCTCAATGAATGTGGTGAACTGAAGGTTGTGAAACAAGTGTTGGTCAAGTTCAAAATTGGCAACTACACTGACGAGCTCATGTTTGATGTGTTGCCAATGCAAGCTTGCCACCTTCTATTTGGGAGGCCAAGGCAATTTGATCAGAATGTTGTGCATAATGGCAAAGCTAACACTTATACTGCCACTCACGAGGGAAGAAAGTTTGTGCTTAAACCGTTGAGTCCGAAGCAAGTCAGTGAGGACTATAAAAGAATGAAGGAGCTGAAAGAGGCGGCTAAAGCTAAGAACCCCATCGGTGGGCCAGTTGTGGCTGAAGCAAAAGCTCCATCACCCGAAGTCAAAAATATTTGTGCAATCACGCAACCAGGTGAAATTTTACGAGGCAACGACTCCGGTCGAATGATGATTTGCCTCGTGCATAAGGGTATCCTTTTAACTCCAAATGATGATTTAACTAACGATAACCCTTTGCCTTTGTCAGTTCGTAAAGTTTTGCAGGACTTCGAGGAGATGTTTCCCGAGGAAATGCCAGGTGGATTGGCTCCATTGAGAGGAATCGAGCACCAAATCGATTTTATACCAGGGTCACAAATCCCTAAAATCTGCATACCGGTGTAATCCCGAAGACACCAAAGAGCTCCAAAGGCAGGTTGATGAGTTGCTGAACAAGGGCCTCGTTCGAGAGAGCTTGAGTCCTTGCGCCGTTCCTGTTATCCTTGTCCCGAAGAAAGATGGAACATGGCGAATATGAGTGATTGCCGAGCAGTCAACAAAATAACGGTAAAGTATCGTCATCCTATCCCTCGATTAGATGACATGCTAGATGAGTTAAGTGGTTCTTCATGCTTTACGAAGATAGACCTCAGGTCCGGTTACCATCAGATCCGAATGAAACCCGGAGACGAGTGGAAAACTGCATTCAAGACCAAGTTCGGTCTCTATGAATGGTTGGTGATGCCTTTTGGCCTCTCCAATGCACCGAGCACATTCATACGACTGATGAACCATGTGCTCAAACCGTTCATAAATAAGTTTGTTGTCGTTTATTTCGATGACATCCTTATTTATAGCAAGACTGTGGATGAACATGTCGAACACCTAAGGCTAGTGCTTGATAAGCTTAGAGAAGAGAAGTAATATGCTAACTTCAAGAAATGTGCCTTTTGTGTCGAACGTGTAGTCTTTCTAGGATTTGTTGTCAGTGCTAATGGTGTTGAAGTCGACGAATCAAAAGTCGAAGCCATAAAAGATTGGCCAACTCCATCCTCGGTAACTCAAGTTCGTAGCTTCCATGGCTTAGCTAGTTTTTACCGAAGGTTTGTTCGAGACTTTAGCACCGTGGCAGCTCCTTTGACTGAGCTGATAAAGAAAGACCATCCATTTGTGTGGGGAGAGTCCCAAGAGGGGGCTTTCCAAGAGTTGAAATGGAGGCTATGCTCTGCCCCATTGTTGCAACTCCCTGACTTCGGCAAAGCATTCGAAGTCGAGTGTGATGCGTCCGGAGTTGGGATCGTTGGAGTGCTTATGCAAGAATCGAAGCCGATCGCTTACTTTAGCGAAAAGCTAAAGGGTGCAACCTTGAATTACTCAACGTATGACAAGGAGTTGTATGCCCTCGTTCGAGCACTCGCCCATTGGCAGCACTATTTGTGGCCTCGAGAGTTTGTGATTAAAAGCGATCATGAATCCTTGAAACATCTTCGAGGTCAGGAGAAACTGAACCGAAGGCATGCCAAGTGGGTTGAATTCATTGAAATTTTTCCCTATGTAATTCATTACAAAAAGGGGAAAGATAATGTTGTGGCCGATGCTCTATCAAGGAAATTTACCTTAGCGACCACTCTCGCCTCGAGGCTCATGGGATTCGAAAGCATCAAGTTGATGTACGAAGACGATCCCAAGCTTAAATGCGTTCGAGACGCAATCTTGAGTGGCCGAAGGGTTGAGAAGTATCAGTGGCACGATGGCTACCTCTTCAAGAATGGGAGGGTTTGTGTACCAGTGTCATCGTGGAGAGAGCTCTTAGTTCGAGAAGCTCACTCCGGAGGCTTGGTGGGACACTTCAGTGTCGACAAAACTCTTGGTATCTTAACCGAGCAGTTCCATTGGCCAAAAATGCGACGAGATGTTGAAAAGCTTTGCAACGCTTGTCTCGTTTGCAAGAAAGCTAAATCGAAGACCGACCCTCATGGATTACATACCCCATTGTCTGTACCTGATCGACCTTGGGTTGATATATCCATGGACTTTGTCTTGGGGTTACCAAGATCGGGGGGAGGCCATGATAGCATCTTCGTTGTTGTGGATCGATTTTTCAAAATGGCTCACTTTATTCCTTGCAAGAAATGCGATTGTGCACAACATGTTGCTTCTTTGTTTATTGCTCATGTGTTAAAATTGCATGGCATGCCACGTACAATTGTGAGTGATCGAGACTCGAAATTCTTGAGTCATTTTTGGAAATGTTTGTGGGGTGCCCTCGGCACCAAACTACTATTCTCGACGTCTCACCATCCTCTGATGGACAGACCGAGGTAGTTAACCGAACCTTGGGGTCTTTGCTTCGTGCAATGACCGAAGGCAAGGTCGGAAACTGGGCTGATCGTTTGCCCATGATGGAGTTTGCATACAATCGAACGGTGCATAGAATGATAAATATGACCCCGTTCGAGTGTGTGTATGGTTTTAATCCTTTGTTTCCACTTGATCTAACCCCATTACCTCGAGATATTGTTATTGATTTTGAAGGTACTCACCGAGCCAAAGCTTTGCTCGAGTTGCATGCCAAGGCAAAGAAGAATCTCGAGGAAGCTTATGCCAAAGTGGCGTTGAAAAAGAACAAGGGGCGAAAGAAGTTGGAGTTGAAGAAGGGAGATTGGGTTTGGGTTCACTTCCGAAGAGAGCGATTCCCGAACCAGAGGAAAGGAAGGTTGGCACCTCGAGGGGATGGTCCGTTTCAAGTGCTGAGCAAGATCAACAACAATGCTTATGTGATCGACCTCCCAGGTGAGTATAATGTGTCCAACACTTTTAATGTTGCTGACTTAAATCCTTGCGTTGTAGGCCAAGTACCGGAGACAGATGATGAAGCGATTTCGAGGACGAAATCTTCTCAAGAAGGGGAGGATGATGCAGCTCAAAGTGCTGATCAAGTACTCGACAATCCACCGAAGTCAATGACTGATCAACCGAGGCCAATGACACGAAGCCAAGCCAAATTGCTCCATGACATGCACATTCAGTTGGCTTGGCCGGGAGGAAGCATGTGTTCGAAAGAAGAATTGCAAAGTGCTAGAGCCGAAGGCCACATCTTCAAATTTGAGCTCGAGGACAAAGTGACCGAACACCAACTCTTGGCGCTGAACAGCACAGAACCGAACACAACAGCTTGTGTTCAAAGTCAAGTGTGCACCCGATGACAAATATGTTCGAGCAAGCAACCGAGCATCAAATTCAAAGCTGCCGAAGACTCACTGAAGTGTGATCGAGCAAGCAACCGAGCACCGAAGTCAAGGCTGCCGAACACACTTTAGTTCAGCCCTGCGTGGCTTGTTTTTATTGGTCACCTGTGACCATTTTACTAGTTTACCCTTAGTATTTCCTATATAAACCTTGTTCTATTTCATTGTAAGTAGCTAGTTTTTGATATTGATAAATGAATGAAATTGCCGAGAGCATTTCCTTGTCTCCGATGTGAGCAAAACCCCAGTGTGGGCTTTTTGGACTTGTGGCTTTCGGTGAATCCGATTGAACATTTCCTCTTTGATCATTCAGTTTGCAAGAGGCAATTTCTCTTGAGGATTGTTGCATAGTTTAGGTGATTCTTGGCTTTCTTTTCGATCGAGCTTTGAGACAAGTTCCTCACTGTTCTTTCGAAACGAAGCAAGTCTTGTCTTGCTTCTATCTTTTTCTTGTTTCCGCTGTTGATTCGGTTGCTAGGCTTATCTTCGGATTTGGCTTGCATCAATTGGTCTAGCCATTAATTGGAGGCTTTTGATAAATGATTCTGCTACACTATTTTGAGTATGAACATAAGCAACAGGATGTTCAACTGTAATCCCAGTTGACATCAATAATCATTAAATGCTTGAGAAGTAAACTCATTAGCATTATCAAGACGAATTGTCTTAATCGCATAATCTGGAAATTGTGCTCTCAATCTTATTATTTGAGCAAGCAACCTCGCAAATGCCATATTGCGAGTTGATAATAAGCACACATGTGACCATCTTGTAGGTGCATCTACTAAACCATAAAATATCTGAATGGTCCACATGGAGGGTGTATGGGCCCACATATATCACCCTGTATACGTTCCAGAAATGCAGGGATTCTTGTCCCAACTTTAGTTGCTCTTGGAATTAATTTTCCTTGAGAATAGGCAGCACAAGAGAATTCCTTAAATTGATGAATCTTTTGGTTCTTCAATGTATGCCCATGTGAATTCTCAATTATATTGCGCATCATATTATAACCGGGATGGCCCAACCGGTCATGCCAAATAATAAAATCATTTGATTTAGTAAACGTTTTGTTTACTATGGCGTGTGATTCAACTCTGCCAATGCTTGTGTAGTACAAGCCAGAGGAAAGTGCGGGGAGCTTTTCAAGCGCATATTTCTCACCAGCTATCATTGTAGTAATATAAAGATATTCAATCTTTTCATCAGTTTTAGTCTCAATATGATAGCCGTTTTGGCGTATATCTTTGAAACTTAACAGGTTTCTTTGAGACTTACTACAATATAAGGCTTCATCAATAGCCAAACATGTTCCTCCAGGTAATAATAACTTGTCTTTTCCTGAGCCTTCAATCAATCTTGTACTACCACTTATTGTATTAACATTGGCTCTTTTCATAACCAAATAAGAGAAATATCTCTTATCTTTTAGAATTGTGTGCGTTGTAGCATTATCTAGGAGACAAATATCTTTGTTATTGAACTTGAATCCAACTGAAGACTGGGGAATTTCCATTTTCTTCATAAAAAGACAAATTACTTAGTAAGAAATATTGGATACAATAAAGTACAAGAAAAGTACTTTTAAATATTGAAACATAATTAAATATGACAATTTTTTTAAAACTTTAAAACATAAAAAGTAAAAACATTATTTTTTATTAATTTTATTCCCCAGTTACAATATCAGTTCTTCAGTTACGATTCTCAAAGAAGTCTCCAGCTTCTAAATGGGTAATATTTGGGAGGCCTTAAAAAACGTCATCATCTTTTACGGCAAGATACGCCTCAGTCTCATCATGCTTGTCAGCAAGATGTGCTAGATGTGTCCCATTGTCATTATTTTGAAAGGTCAAATGTGCCTCCACATTATTTTCATTTCTTTTGAGCAAAGCTTGATAGAGCTTGACAAAATGTTCAGGCGTACGACATATTTTCGCCCAATGACCTTTCACACCACATCGATGGCATATATTATTATTCTTGCCTTTTAAGGATTAGCTTGAGAACCCTTATTGTTCTCATATTTATTTCCACCGTGACGACGATTATTATTTCGTCCCTTGCCGCGCCCACGACCATGGCCTTTACCACGGTAATTATTTTGCCTTCTTTCAGGCACATTATTTATTGCTACCACATTCGCCTCAGGGAATGGAGCATGTGCTCCCACATTCACCATAGGGATCGAAGCAGATCCAGTGGGGCGGGTTTCATGATTTTTTATCAATAGGGAGTTATGTTGCTCAGCCACCAGAAGGCATGAGATCAACTCAGAATATTTTGTAAATCCCTTTTTACGGTACTGCTGCTGTAACACCATGTACGATGCATGGAAAGTGGAGAGTGTCTTTTCCAATAACATAGCATCATCAATATTTTCTCCACATAATTTCAATTGAGAACTTATTATGAAAACAACAGAATTATATTCAGTTACTGTTTTAAATTCTTGCAACCGTAAATGAATCCATTCATCACGAGCCTTTGGTAGTACCATGACTTTCAAGTGATTATACCGTTCTTTCGAATTAATCCACAGTTCTAGTGGATCTTTCATGGTTAAATATTGAATTTTTAACCCTTCATCAAGATGATGGCGAAGAAAAATCATGGCTTTCGCCTTATCTTGGCTCGATCTCTCATTTCCTTCTTTAATAGTATTGCCAAGACCTTTGGCGTCCAGATGTATCTCGGCATCAAGCACCCATGATAAATAGTTCTTACCGGATATGTCAAGTGCCACAAATTCAAGCTTTGATAAATTTGACATAGTAAAAACTCACAGATGGAAGAAATTAGTACTTAATTTGGAGAAGATTAGAGTTTCGTGCTGATAACGTGTTGTAAATAAAATATAAAATAGCAATAGCAATATAAAAGAGTATAGCAATGATATGGAGAGAGATAGAAGTTTTATTGCTCTTTCAATTTCTGTGTACTTTACAAGGTGAAGAACACCCGTTTATATAGGATAAAGATCATCACTATAAAGTTACAATAACTAAATCTCATCTTTAATAGATACATCAATTTAATGAGCTAGTTCAATGGATGAAGTAATGAACAACATGTTCATGAATGGACATCCACATTATGTGGATTTGTAACATTTCAGTAAATCTGCATATATAAAATAACAACAAAGAGAAAGACACATATAATTTATATTGTCATAAATTAGTGTCACAATGGAGAAGAAAATATCAAAGAGAATGAAATATGAACTTTTGTTTAAGCTACTAAAAGGATGAGGAGGAAACCTGACATTGGTTTATTTCTCATTCAAAGGATATATATATAAAGGGGTAAGAAGTAATTGAAACTTAATTCCAACTCAATTTTTTATCTAATTTTAAAATTTGAAATATGGATTTGTTAGGATTAGATTTTTCTTGGTTAAGTTAGTTCTTGTTATTATCTTTATCTTCTTTTATTTTTTTCCTTTATTCTTTTCACCCAAAAATAAAAAATTTAGAACATTTACAGTATCATTATCTTTTATTTTCAACAAAGAAGGATGTGTTACTTTCAACTATTGAAATTACCTGCATGAGAGGTTTAGTTATATTTTTAAATTATTGGAGGATAAAGTTGGTTTACTTTTAAATTCAAGTATCTAATAAAAGCAGTATGAGGACTCTTTTTATCAAAGGATTCGTTTATCAGAAGTTGTTTTAATAAGATCAAATTCGTGATCATAGTTTAGCTTTCAGTTCAAATTTTAAAATTTTATTTTTTAATTCAAAATCCATACTTCAATTCAAAATCCATACTTCAATTCAAAATATTTATTACAATAGACAAATATTTTGTCCTAATTATTTTCCTAACTACTATTCTTACTAATATAACTACTACTCTCCTTTATATATATAGATTTGTTTTTATTCGAGCTAAAAAACAACCCCTTTTATATCAAATTTGTTGGTCAGCCTTTAAATCTACGTCTAGCAAAGTTGATTATTTATGCAGTTAACAATATTGAAAGGAA
The DNA here is from genome assembly GCA_037355625.1 of Petunia x hybrida. Classification (NCBI taxonomy): domain Eukaryota; kingdom Viridiplantae; phylum Streptophyta; class Magnoliopsida; order Solanales; family Solanaceae; genus Petunia; species Petunia x hybrida. Next base: position 133,451 of record JBBBVM010001189.1, on the reverse strand, counting down.
TAGTAAGCAAATTGGCTAATCAATCAACGGTGATTGTGTTAAAGATGTAAAAACTGTAGTGTGGTGATTGTGATAATGTGAGTGGAATAAAGTAATGGCAGTAATAAATAAACAAAAACTAATAACGATAACGATAAAACAAAGTAAATAAATTTTATTGATTTTAATGTGCTCGGGCTCCAAGGGAAAAAGATGATACTCTTTCTCCAAAGCCAAGCAATGAAGTAGTACAACCTGCACAACAAGGATGTAACAATGGTGTGGGAAGATAATTGTAAGTGAAGAATAAACTTGATGGCAGATTATAGATTGTAAAATATAGCGTAACCTTTACAATGTAGGGAAGAGACCTATTTATAGATGGAGAAATCTAGTTCTAGTTGAACTCCACCTCTAACACGTCTCTCCACTATCAGATAATGTTACTATCCACTTCTAACAGCTTCCCAAAAAATAGCAAAGTTAGTTGAAGATAAGGGTTATCTTCTGCTTGTGGCCGATCTTCTTATCTCCGGAAATATTGCGTCCGAATCAAGAAATGGTCAACCATTTCATGTCTCCAGTGTTATTCACTCCTTCACGATTAAGTCTTCTTTGACTTGTATCCAATTTTCATGCCATGCTTGCCAAGTCACCGGGTACGTGTCATTGAGTGCACGGATGATCTGGCCAATACAGATAGTCTCGCCACTTGCCGAGAGCGTCCATGTGCTTGGCATGTGGCTTGAGGTGTTCTGGCGGGAAAACACGTGGCGCAACCCTGACTGAGTATTTCAAAATTTTGATTGTTACTTCAACTTCCCATCAAGGCCACGTGCATTGAATCATGCGACAATTGGTTTTCGCCGGTTACCGAGGTAATCATTACCTCCCTCATATATAAATCCGCTCTTAAATTCATTCCAAACATTACATTGATCAAGAAACCCTGACTGAGTATTTCAAAATTTTGATTGTCACTTCAACTTCCCATCAAAGCCACGTGCATTGAATCATGCGACAATTGGTTTTCGCCGGTTACCGAGGTAATCATTACCTCCCTCATATATAAATCCACTCTTAAATTCATTCCATACTTTACACTGATCAAGAAACCCTTCTTTCTTCTTCTCAGGCAAATCTCTGTTATCCACTACCGCCATTGTTTTTCTTGAGCTTTGTTACGTTCTCTATTAAAATCTTGCAAAACTCCTCCTCTATTAAATGACTTCTCAAGAATTTAACTTGTCTTATCATTTCGATGCCGGAGATGTTGGGCCTGACACCGTGATGGATGACACCACCAGCGCACCATCACGTTGTGCTGCTGCGGCGGTGGAGCCATCGAAGGTTGTTGAAAAGAAGAAGAACATCAAGAGGCCACCACCAGCGGAGGCACAACCTCTTGAGATTATCCAAAAAGAGCTGAAGATGGATAGTGACTGTAGCATCCAAGTCCGGACGCCTCGTCAAGTATCCATCAAGTTTAATATTCCAGTCATTGAGGTGACTTGCATGGTTACGCCTGAATTTATGGAAAAAATTCGGGAAGATTGTGATTGGAAAGATATAGAGATAATTTGTCCAGATCCCGAGGCCAAACTCTCTGATTATAAAGTCGGCTATACAGTCGTGTTAACTTACCCTTTTACGGTAGGTTTTTCGCTTCTAATTCATCCGGTCTTAGAGTCTATGTGTCGGATGTACAATATTTTTAGAGACAAATTGCCCCATCCGTTTCGAGGGCGGTATCAATGGTGGATTATTTTTGCACTGAAACCAACTAGAGTTTCACTATTAACCACATTTTTAACCTCTACATTCCAAAAATATACAAGGGCGAAATCTTGTATTTCTTTAAAATGGGTGCTCGAGGACTGATTTCTAAAAACGACGATGACATCCACCACTGGGATCGTCGTTTCATTTACATCCCAACACGCTTGTTGATTGCTCCGGAAAGTCCATAGCTACCAGAGCAATGGAATCCTAACCGTAAGTTTGAATATGTTTTCACCTTATATGTTGCACTTCTTCATAATTTCTAAACTCTCATTATTCTAATTGATTAGCTCAAAAGGTCAACATTGAACTTGCTCTCGGCCTCCAAGGGTGGTCGACAAGAATTGTTCAAAAGTTCAAGTACGAGGAGAGGTCATGGAAGTATGTTGCTTCCAAAAAGAAATATGTTGCATCAAACCACTGTAAGTGTTTGAGCTTTCCGAACTAGATACCCTCCATTTTTCTTTAAGAATCAATGCTTGAAATTTATCACTTTTTGCACTTAAGGCTGATGATGAGCCAGAGGTCGCGGAGGAGGTGGGTAACCCAGTGGCCGGTGAAAAAGAAAGAGGTGAGAATGAAGGCAGTGAGAAGGCAAGCTAGCCGCCCCCCCGCCATTCGAAGAAAAAGAAACTCGTTGACCCTTTCAAAGCCGTCAAAGAAAATGCCCAAATGTTGAACTCGTAAAGAGGAGAAGAAGCGAGCTTTAGAGGCCAAGGCTGCTGAGGAGGCAAGGGTGGCCGGATTGGCTTCGATAGTGCATGCGCCCAAAGCAATTGAAGCGGACTTTGTTGCTGGGGAAGAAGGTGCGATGGTTGTTCACCATGCCCCCGAGCAGGATGTGGCCGAAGATTCGGTTTCTGATCAGCCATTAAAGCATCCTAGACGGACAACAAAAGAAAAAGTTTTGGAAGAGGCGGAGCAGCTGAGGCTAATTGACGAAGATCAATCTGCTCCGGTAATGGAATTTGTAGCAGAGGCACTGCCGCGAGCTCCGTTGCCTTCAATAGTAGAGGTTACATCGAGCACAAGGGTGATCTTGAAAGAGAGGTAGCTATTACCGCCCTTCCAAGATCTGTGCCCGTAGTAAAAAAAAAGAAACTTCCTCTAGACTAAGAGGTCGAGCCTGCCAAATCCAAATATACTGAGAGCTCGAGCTTTTCGTTCTTTGCCTTAGAGCACGATCAACCTTTGGCTCCTTTGCCGAAGGGAGAAGACGCGACTACTTATGCCGCTCTAAGAAGAGAGACCGATTGGTTACCATAAATTTGCCTGGAAATGTTGATCTGCTCTGGTCCTCAAGACACTTTAATAGCCATTTCTATGAGTTAGTCGGGCCCATAGAACGAGCCCGGCTGAATCGATGTGATGATTTGCAGCTGGCCTCTCACGTCGCCTATTACCCTCTCCGGGCTACCTTTCATTTTGCTTGATCATTCTTTCTTTTACTCCCAGATACATAAACTAAATACTGCAATGTAGATGTGGAGGGACAGGTTTGATATGGTCGTGACAGCTGGGAGCGCTCTTTACACCAATCTCAAAAAGTTCTAAATCAAAGACACTTTGTTGGTGGAACAACTCGACAAACTTTACGAGGCCGCAGAGTCCAAAGTCTTGCGTGAGTCGGACCTCCAGGCTCAAATCAGAGTTCTGAAGCAAATAATTGAGATGTTGGAGTAGATTGAGGGTGATGATAGGAGGAAATTGCTTCAGCCGAGGTCGAGATGGTTGCCAAAGAGGCAAAGAATCAATCCCTTGAAAAGGATCTTCAAATTGCAAAGAAGAAGAATGATGATGTTGTACCCAACTCTAATGAGCTACTTATTAAGAACCGGAACCTGACTCTCCAATGCCATGATTTGGATGTGCAATTGACCAATCAAAAGATTGATTTTGACCCACCTCAAAATCTGACGATCGCAGAGGCAAGGCGGGCCATTCTTACTGATATGTCGACAAGGGAGTTTGACTTGAACACAGAGTTGTTGGAGGCTGAAGACACAGTGAAGACTTACCACGAGGATCTTAGTCTTCGCCCTAAACCCGTGGAATATGAAACGGAGGTAGATAAAGAGGAGGCAGAGGAAGAAGAGAAAAGAGATGAATACTTCTATCTTGCGGTCGATTTCATTGGCCTTCATTAGCTATTATCCTTTTCCTTTACTTTATTTTGTTTCTAAACTTTTGCGGCTAAAGTATAGTCGGCTTGTAAATATTCTAGGCCTTTGGCCGTTTTAAATTAATTTCTCTCCGTCTATGCTTATGAGTGTTGATTTTCAAAGATAAGTTATCATGTTTTATCGTTTTAAGTTCAACGACTACTCTGTCACGTTAGTTCGCAAAGAGAATAGATTGATAAGGCCCAATGAGTTAGTGCATAATGAAGAATGACGTCTCGCTTTTCATGTGAGTGTACTAATTCTTCAAAAATTCAGTTCAGAATGAAATATTTAAAAGTAGAAAAAGTATTCAAGACTTAGCCATTTAAGTGATGCCGAGTGTTTTTTCAGCGTAAAACATAATTTTATTGATAAAATAATCGGCCGCTATTGGGTGCTTGATACACAATATCTTTGACCATTAATGGCGGTCGAGTTTTACATTTGGCCATTTGGGGCGCTTTTAGTAATCTATACTTGGTCACTATATGACTGTTCATACAATGATGCTACTTCTAAGCACGAACAATCCCCAATGTAAGTGTGTTCAATCAGTTTTGAATGAACAATCCCTAATGTCACTTTGATTATTACTTATCGCTGACAACTTCAAACAAAGTTTCCAAACACGGGCAGTCTCTTGTACCTGGGCAATCCCCAGTCTTCAAGTGATCGATCAAGACTCTCCGAGCAGTCCCCGGTGTCTGGGCAGTCCCCATTCTTCAAGTGATCGATCGATTTTCATTTCCTTTATCCCCAGTGTTCGGGGTGCGAAGAATGAGGAGCCGAACATAGGAAGTTAGGTTCCGTTGCATGTTTTCGAATTATTTTCCAAAAATGAGGAAGAAAAGAGAAAAAAACAAGGTTAACTTAAAGATGAAGACCACACTAGAACTTTCATCAGACTTATCGACCCAGATTTCAGAGCGTCTAAGGCTCATATTTTTGTGGGTGATGTGTGTCTTCTGGTTCCAACTATGCCTATAATCTAAAAGTGTTAGTACGAAAAAAATAATAAACTTGTTTGAATGGAAATAAAGAGGAGAGAGAAAAAAGATGGAGAATACGTCACCGAGCACTTAAAGTAATACTTCTTCAAGTGTGTTATGTTCTAGTTGAATGGAACTATCTTCGAATTTGATGTCTCCAGTAGGTAGGTACCCTTACCGATTAACTTAGCAGCTCGGTAGGGTCTTTCCCAATTAGGTCTCAGTTTGCCTCAATTCCTATTTACGACACGATGAAATCCAAGAACTTTCCAGATCTAACTCCGAACGCACAGTTCTCTAGGTTCAATTTCATGTTGAATTGCCTAAGTATTATAGACGTTTCTTTCAAGTGACTTAAATGATCCTTCGCTTTCAGTGATTTCACCTACATGTCATCGATGTAGACCTCCATCATTTTCCCAATCAAGTTCTTAAACATTCCCGCGACCAACCGTTGATAGGTAGCCCTGACATTTTTGAGACTGATGGGCATGACCGTATAGCAGTAAGTCCCTATGTCTGTGATAAATGATGCCTTTTCTTGATCTTTTGGCTCTATCAGTATCTAATTATATCCCGAGTACGCATCTAAAAAACTCAACATTTCGTGTCCCACCGTGGAATCGATCGATGTGAGGAAGCGGGAATGAATCTTTTGGGTAAGCTTTGTTCAAGTCAGTTTAGTCCAGACATACCCTTCACTTTTCATTTTTATTTGGGACTATGACCGTGTTAGCTAACCACTCCGGATACTTCACCTCTCCAATGAACCCATTCTTTAATAAAATAGTGACTTCTTCATTGATAACTTTTTTCTTAAACCCCGCATTTAGTCATTTTTTTTGTTTCATCAGTCGATGTGATGGATCGACGTTCAATTTATGAGTTGTAACCTTTGGATCTATTCCCACCATGTCCGCATGGGATCAAGCAAAACAATATGAGTTTTCTCTAAGGAAATAGATTATATTTGATTTCAACTTGGGCTCCAACTCGGACCCGATGTATACTTTATGATCTGACTGATTTTCGAATAAAACTACTTCTTCCAAATCTTTTATGGTTGAGTGTTCGACTTTCTGTTTGTTCGATTCCCTAATGCAAGACAGAATCTTGGCAAAGTCCTGTCTGTAGGTCTCGGCTCTCTTTCACTTTGTTCGCCTAGATATTCCGGTTGCTGTGATTGCTATTATTAGGCGTCGAAATCGACCCCATTTTTTACTGTCGTTGAGTAACATTCACGAGCAGTCTGATGTTCTCCCTTTATTTCGCGCACTCCCCATGGAGTCGGAAACTTCACTACTTGGTGCAAGGTGGATGGTGCTGCACCCATCACGTAGATCCATGGCCGACCCAGAATAATGTTGTATGTCATGTCTACTCCTAGCACCTGAAATACGGTCTCATTCTCAACACCTTCCAATATGTTTTCAATATGATCTCTCCCAATGTTTTTTTCACTTAGAATTGTTGAACCTGAAAGTACAGTAGACTTTTTTCACCATCCTAATTTTTGGTTCGCACTCATGATGGAGATCATCCCATGTGGTCGGAGTGTATTCCTGCAGTCTCTCTCCTAACTTTTAACAAGATTCTGATGCATTGTTGTTCATAAAGGCTAAACACGCCCATCTCTCCTCCTCTCCTCGACCTGAGGGATGTTTCATCTTTTCCTTGTTAAAATGGTCCATGAACTCCTTAATAGTTTCATTCAATCGCAGCTTGATGTTCAATATGTCCTCTACTATTCTCTCCACTTTTTTAGCCGTTGTATGCGCTTTGATGAATTTTGCTGCTATCTCATCAAAGTTTTTGATATTATTTTCAGGCAATTTAGTATACCACGTCAAGGCTCCTCCCCTAAGCATTTCACAAAACTTTTTCAGACACACCAAATTAATCTCCTCATCTGTGAGATCGTTTGCCTGTACTGTTATTATGAATAAGGCTACATGATCCCCTCGACACTGTGGTCCCGTTATACTTGCACAGATTTTTGGGCAACTTGAATTTTTTGGGTATTGGTAGCGGAGCGACGCTTTCCTTAAACGGCCGCTTTGAAAATGATTTATGGTCGAATCCTCCGTTAGCTCTGGTGCCCCCGGAAGCTTTTCCATAAACGACTTCATCTCTTTAAACCTTTTATCCACCAAATCGTTCAACATCATCTGTATTGTAGCCATCATCCTAGCTTCTGTCATGACAACGGCTGAAGCTTCCGTAGCCACGGCTGCCGTACCCGACCCTCCGGATCCAAATCCTTATCAATTGATGGCAGTCACTTTGAGGAATGGTAGAGACATGGACAAGGAGCAAAAATTAGCTAAAGGAGCACTACCCACTATGCTAAACATTGAGCATATTGATGACTCAACCAAACTGGCTAGCAATGATCATGCTGAGAAAAAGACCACTTCAAAACCTGTTCCTGGTACTGAGAAGGTAATTACTAAAGAATCTGTTAAAAAAGCTGAGAAGGTTGTTGAATAAGGTAAAGTATCAATGGAGAAAAACTCCAAGGCAAAAACACCACCACCTCCTTTCCCTAAATGATTGGCAAAGCAACAAAAAAAATTTGACGTTTAATAAGCTTTTTGATTTGTTGAAATAATTGAAGCTTACTATGCCTTTCATGGAGGTTATGCGAGAGGTACCTGGATATGCTAAATTGTTAAAAGATCTTCTATCTAAAAAGGTTGACTTTAACGAGGTAGAGATGGTCGAGTTGAATAAGGTGTGTAGTGTTGTCATCACAAAGCCCGTAGCTAAAAAGAAGCAAGATCCTAGTAGTTTTACAGTCCCGCGCTCTATTAGTGTTTATGCCTAAAATTGAACGTCTAGGTTAAACAATTAAATTTATGAGAGGGTCACAAACAATACAGTATAAACGATAAAAAGTAAGTAAATATAGAGAAAATAATGAACAAGAAAGTAAGTAGTATTATTCCTTGAGAATAGCCGGATTCGGTGTAAATCGCTTGATGTACAATACAATGTAAAGAGGGGTATTTATAGTAGAGATTATCCAGTCCTAATTATGGTAAAATACAAAGATTAATAGCGGTCATGGTCCTATAAACTCAAGGTGGTGGTACATACAAAACCATAAACAGGAGACTGTAAACCTAAGGCGGCGGGATGTATGCCTTGCTTCCTACGCCCGTACCGCCTGAACGGTCGTAACTCATAGAGCAGACATGTATACTCTGTTTCCAGTGACTTGTAGGATAAGTCTAGTCTAGTCTCGCCGGCTGGACTCGTATCCTCGTAATAATAGGTGGCATATTTTTGCCCAAACACTAGTCCCTCCATTTGCTGAGTACAGATGCAAGCAGTCAGGAAGTGAAAGCGGTGTAAAAGATGGACGTGAAAAGATATCTCTCTGAATCTTTGAAATTCGTAATCTCTTTGACCAAAAATGATGCTAATTTTTTTAGAACACCACGTGTCTTCATATGATTGGTTGATGTTGATTCCACGTACCTTTCTAAAAATGCTTTTCGTTACGCCGAATCGTTCCATATCTCATGCCATAATTACGCTTGACCATTTTATGATTCGTTCTTGTCTCTTCCGGCCTATAATAGGGGCTTCGTGATAGTGGTGGAATCACAAATCTTCTTTAGAAAAATAATCTCTCTCCAAAGTTTCCTTATGAAAATATAAATCTTCATTCTTAATAAATGTTTGCCTTTGATCTTGGTCTGATATTCCCAAAAATACTCCTTTGTTTAGAGTGGATGGTACTTGAGAAAACCGTAGAAAAAAGACCACCAGCAGTTTTCTTCCTCTTCTTCTCCATCCACGAACAGACGAATGGAGTCCCCTGAGTCATGAAGTTTGATCAGGATTCTATTGATATTCTTCGGAATGTCTTCATTGTGGCATGCCCACTGATTACGGTGTGCTCTCTTCTAACACGGCGATTGCTGTAATATTCCTCTTGTCATACGGGGTTTGCGAGCAGAAGAATGTAGACCCCGCAGGGCTTCTGCATATGCTTGTCTTTTAGTTGCCTACGACTGTAGTCACAGAAACAACTCCATTTGAATAAGGAGTGTCCTTTAGATATCCTCTCCTTCTTCGGGCGGTTGATACCCGAGAACATTCTCCATACCTGCAGCGTTTAGGGTGGCTGTATAGCTCTGCCCTGTTCTGCGGCTTCGGGGATTGCATCTGCTTCCAATTGTCTGGGAAGAGGGGGAACATGGTGTTCCTGTTGTCACCGAGTGTTCCTCATTGGAGTCTCTCCAATTGAATCCAAGTGAAGTTCTAGGACTACATTTTGCTTCCTCCACCGTTCTTTTGAGAGATTCCTCAATTGGACTTACTTTCTAACTCTCGTGGCACGGCGTTATAAAGATGTTGCTGCTTGTGGTATCAAGTTGGAAATTTCTATTTCCAGGTGTCGAGAGAGATTTCGATGCAAGAGCTACAATCCAGATGAAGAATCTCTGGCCATACAAATTTGGAGAAACTTGCAGTTTTTAGCTTTCCCTTTTCGGTTTTTTAAACAATTGTCATGAACAATGTCTTATTCAGGAAGAACTAATTATGTATTATGAGCCTACGGGCTGTTTGTTATTAATGAAACGGACGTCAATTAACATTTTTATGCATACTTGTGTAGTTAAGCAGTTTGTTTTGTGTGCCTTTCTGGGCTAGTGTCTTTAAAAGACGGGCGTGCGCACTGAGGGGCACTTCATTTGTATCAGTAAGCGACGGCTTGCATTGCGCCTGTGATAGACGGCTATTTTGTGCCCATAATGGGACGAATTTAGCCTGTGTATAAACGGGGCATTTTTGCATTCCAACTAGAACGTCTTTCCTTGTATACTCGAGTATTTTAAGACATTCTGGCACTATGCGGGCGGGTGTCCCCACCGACATGTAGGTGCAAATTTGTTGAATTGACGAGTTCAACTTACGAAGAATGCCTGGTGACTGAGCTAGACATGATCTAGCTCTAAGTGAGTAGTTTACCCTATTTTTTTGTAGCGAAAAGTGGGTGTATTACTTCAACTTAGGTCTGGGCAAGGCTATGAATATTTGGATCATAGATGGATCTGAATTATAAAAATGACTAAGTAAAATAGTAGTTTTATTGATAAATAGAGCGTTGAGCCATATGAAACATAGAGAACGGGGCTAAGGGCCCGTTATTAAATAATGATAATAATTAAATAAACAAGAAATGAGAAAAAATACATGTCTCGAGTATGTAGGTCCAGTTGACCTTTCAAGTATAGTACTTTTTGAGCTAAGAGATATTCCAGTTATTTGGAATGGTTGTTCCTTTCATGTCTTCAAGAACGTACGCACTTTTTCCAGCTATGCCTCGGATTCTGTAAGGTCCTTCCCAATTTGGGGCTAACTTGCCTACGCTGGCCTCCTTGATGCTTTCAGTAACTTTGTGATGGACTAGATCACCCACGTTGAAGTAACGTAAGTTAGCCCGCGCGTTGTAGTACTGCTCCATCCGTTGCTTCTAGGGTGCGAGGCATATGGTCGTTATCTCTCGTCTTTCATCCAAGGCATCGATTGAAGCTTTCAAAGCCTCGTTGTTTGATTCCTCCATGGTAAACGACCCTCGCAAGCTGGACTCTCCGATTTCTAAGGGAATCATTGCTTTCGTTCCATATGTTAATGAAAATGGAGTTTCCCCCATGCTGGCCTTAGACGTAGTGCGGTAAGCCCATAAAACTCCTGGCAGTTCCTCTGGCCACTTTCTCTTGGCTTCCTTGAGTCGCTTCTTCAGGCTTTCGACGATTTTTTTGTTTGAAGATTCAGCTTGACCATTAACCGAAGGGTGGTAAGGTGTTGAGATTATTCCTTTTATCTCCCATTCTTTTAGGAAAGCGGTGATCTTGTCGCCCACGAATTAAGATCTATTGTCGCAAGTGATTTCTACCGGGATCCCGAAGGAGCACAGATGTTCTTCCATATAAACTATATCACCTCGTGCTCCCAGATTCGAGCATAGGCCACTGCTTCAACCTATTTGGTGAAATAGTCTATCATGATAAGCAAGAATTTAACACCACCGGGTGCTTTAGGCATGGGGCATACGATATCCATTACTTATTTCATAAAAGGCCAATGGGCTATCACTGAATGTAACAGCTCTGCTGGCTGATAAAGTATATGGGAAAATCTATGGCAACTGTCACATGCTTGAACAAACTTGCTCGCATCATCTTCCATTCGGGGCCAGAAGTAACCCGCCTTGATTAATTTATGAGCTAGAGATCGTCCTCTGGAGTGGTTTTTGCATTGCCCCTTGTGAATTTCTCTTAGTGCGTAATCTACTTAAGAGGGTCCCAGAATTTAGCCAAAGGGCCGCTAAACATCCGGTGATACAACTCCCTGTGGATCAGGCAATAACGAGATGCTTGAACCCTCAACCTTCTGCTTTCCTTTCTATCTGCTGGGAGTATTCCCTTGTCCAAGTATTCAATGATCGGGTGCCTCCAATCCTATACCAATCCCGTGACGTTGACCTCATGGTGCTTGACGTCCGTGTAGGTTAACTCAATGATGGATCCCAAGCTGTCTACACTCATGTCTACAGTGGTTGCTAGAATAGCTAGGGCATCAGCCTTTGTGTTTTCTTCCCTTGGTATTTGATTGATCTTCCATTTTTTAAAATTCTTCAAACGCTTTTCCACTCTACCCATGTAGTCCTGCATTCGGGTGTCTTTGGCAGCGAAGGCTCTAGTTACCTGATTGACGACCAGCTGAGAGTCACTACTGAGACTGATCTCCCTAGCCCCCAATATGTAAGCTAATTCTAAAGCTCGAATTACTGCTTCATATTCTTCTTCGTTGTTTATCATCGGCGGGCAGCTGACGGCCTTCCGAAATTTTTTCTTAGTTGGGGATTTGATAACTAAACCAAGCCCGACCCCTTTTACATTTGAGCCCCCGTCAGTGTGGATCACCTATTCTCCGGGGGTGACACCCTCTATCATTTTACATTCTATCTCGGCCTTCGGCTTTAAGTTGGTACTGAAGTCGGCAACGAAGTCGTGAGTACCTGATAGATGATATTATATTCTCCTAGCTCGGCAGCCCACTTTGCTAGCCTACTCAAGAGCTCGGGTTTGTGCAAAATGGTCCGCAAAGGGAAAGATGAGACCACAATAAACATGCGACTTTGAAAATATGGCCGTAACTTCCTTCTACCATAACTAAGGCGAGTGCTTGTTTCTCCAGGTGTTGGTACCTAGTTTCTGCATCCAAGAAAGATTTGCTGACGTAGTATATTGGTGAATGCACCCCATTTTCTTCTCGTAGCAGGACAGCACTGACGACAACTTCGGACACCGCGAGGTATAACAATAAAGGCTCTCCCTCGCGTGGCTTGGTTAGTAATGGGGGATTGGCCAGATGCTGCTTTAATTCTCGAAGCGCCTTGCTACATTGCTCTGTCCATTCGAAGTTTTTATTTTTCTTCAAGACATTGAAAAACTGATGACACCTTTCAGAAGAACGCGAGATGAAATGGCTGAGCGTGGCTATCCGACCTTAAGTCTTTTTACCTCCACTTCGCTTTTCAAGACCTCTGGTATAGCCTTTATTGCTTCAATTTTCACAGGATTTGCTTCTATGCCCCTGTTGGAGACAATGAACCCAAGGAACATCCCGGAGGATACACCAAAGGCACCCTTCTCTGGGTTGAGTTTCATACCGAACTTGTCCAAGATGTCGAATGCTATCTCTAGATGACTGATGTGGTCCTTAGTGAATTTCTGATTTAACCAATATGTCGTTGATGTAAACCTCCATAGTCTTACCAATCTGCTCCTTGAACATCAGGTTCACTAATCTCTAGTAGGTTGCTCTTGCATTTTCCAAATCGAAAGACATTACCCTGTAACAATAAGTCCCCATGTCCGTGATGGAAGAAGTCTTCTCTTGATCATCCGTATTCATGAGGATCTGATTTTACCCTGCTTATGTATCTAGAAAACTTAGAGCCTCATGAGCTGCTGTTGAAACGATGAGGTTATCGATGTTAGACAGTGGGAAGGAGTCTTTTGGGCATGCTTTATTCAAGTCTGTAAAGTCGATGCACATTTTCTACTTCCCATTCTTCTTCGGGACCACCGCTATGTTGGATAGCTAATCAGGGTACTGAACCTCGCGAATGGAACCGTTGTATAACTTCTCAACTTCCTCATGCACCGCCAACCCCTTCTCGCGGCTGATCGGTCGTTTCTTCTTCTTGATCGGCTTAAAGTTGGGGTAGACGTTTAGATTATGTGTGATGATGCTAGAGTATATTCCTAGCATGTCGGTGTGTGTCTGGGCGAATGTGCCTGACCGAGCACGTAGGAAATTAGCGTATTCTTGTTTGGCTTCGGCCGAGAGTTTGGTCTCCACATAATATTTCTTGTCGGGGAACCTCTCATCGAAAATCACTAGATCGAGGTCGTCAACCGTAGCCTTGGCGGGCTTTTCTTCTTCCTATAGGTCTGGGGCATGATGGCCATCTCTCGGGATCCACTTGTTTCATGACTTCCGAACCCAAAAGGTATGCTGGTTACTAGGCAAAGGCCAAGCAACTTATCCAACTTCTTCTTCTAGTTCTTTGTTTCCTTCTTGACCGCGTATGTCACGGCGGTTACATAATAGCTTCGAGATAGTTTCTGCTCCCCCAGAATTTGTCTCACCCTCCAAGGAGTCGGTATTTAAGGATCTGATGAAGTGTAGACGACATTGTGCGTACTTTGTGAATCCAAGGTCTTCCCAAGATAATTTTATACGAGAGATCGGATGTCATTACTTGGAAGGACGTTACCCTCCCTGCCCCTAGAAGGTTTACCTAAAGGAGTATCTCTCATGCATACTTCTCACTGGAGCTGTTGAAGCTGATTATGGTGTATGGACTGGGAATTATCTGGTCTTGTACCTCAATTTGGCAAACGACTTTCAAGTGAATGATGTTCACCGTGCTACCTGGATCTACCAATACGCGTTTGACTTGAGCATCATGCACCTGGAAGGTATTTATCAAGGCATCATAGTAGAGGTATAAAACTTACTGTGAGTCTTTGTTGTCGAACTCGATGGCGTTGATACGAGGTTTCTTGGTTAACTCCTGATAGGCATCACAGACCATGATGGCTTCGGTCCTAGTGCCGCTAACTCCGAGACCCCCAAAAATCATGTTGACGGGCTTCTAGGACCCTTGGAATCCCAGTATCGCTTTGTCTGAATCACTATAAGGCGCGGTATCTCGGTGGGATTCCGGCCATGACAGCGAATAAAAGGACGTCGATCTTAGATATTTGTTCATAGTTTCAGCCGTGTCGACCGAGTTATGAGTCATCTGTTGGATCTCGATACCAGCATCCTGTGCGACGTAGTTTCTGTTGTCTGACATGACTGCACCTTTTCCTTTGTAGAATACCTACAATTGCCTGGGCCCCACGGTGGGTGCCAAACTGTTTATGCATATAATTGAGCATTTAGGTTAAACAATTAAATTTATGAGAGGGTCACAAGCAATACAATATAAATGATGGAAATAGTAAGTAAACATAGAGAAAAATAATGAACAAGAAAGTAAGTAGTATTATTCCTTGAGAATAGCCGGATCTGGTGTGAATCGCTTGATGTACAATACAATGTAAGGAGGGGTATTTATAGTAGAGATTACCTAGTCCTAATTATGGTAAAATACAAAGACTAATAAAGGCCATAGGCTTATAAAATCAAGGCGGTGGTATTTATGAAACCCTAACTAGGAGACTGTAAACTTAAGGCGGCGGGATGTAGGCCTTGCGTCCTATGCCTGTACCGCCTGAACAGTCGTAGCTCGTAGAACAGGCGTGTATCCTCTTTGCCCGGTGACTTATACGATAAGTCTAGTCTCGCCAGCTAGACTCGTATTCCCGTAATAATAGGTGGCGTATTTTTGCCCACACAATTGGTGATCTCACAATTTGTAAAGCCTTATGTGATTCCGGTGCAAATATTATTTTGATGCCGCTGGAAGTATACAACAAGTTGGGTTTGACTGGCAAGAGAGAGACTTCAATGCGAATCTAGCTGGCAGATAGAAAACAAAAGCACCCTGCTGGAATAGTTGAGGATGTGTTTGTGCATGTGAGTAGTTTCAGGTTTCCGGTAGATTTTTTGGTTCTTGACTGCCTCGTTGATAAAAATGGTCTAATTATCTTAGGCCGTCCATTCTTGGCTACTGGTAAAACAGTGATTGATGTTGACAAGGGGAAGATGACCTTGAAGATGTATGATAAAAGAAATAGTTGTTGGCATTAGTAAATTGTTGAAGGGACATTGTGATGATGTGAATTGTTCGTGTGTACATACATGCGAGCCTGGATTTTTCATGAATAGAGCTGATTGAAGTCGTGTCATGACTATAACTAAGGCGCTTCTCGGGAGTCAACCCGTGATTGTAATTGTATACAAGTAAAAAAAACCAAAACAAAAAAAAAACAAAAGAAAAATGTCATCGTTTGAAGGAAATTACTTGGTGAGTTTCTTTGTTTTGCAGGTTCCAACTGGGTTGAAGTCTATATGTGTTGTACTTGCAACCTCATGCAATTGGATGAGGATGTCTTGCTTGGTGGAAGTCTGACTACCTCGTGCTCTAAGGAAGCTCACAAGGATGTTCTTCGGGCTTAGAGCCCAGGGAGTTTTTCTATCACGTTTTATTTTATTTTAATGCATTGAGGGCAATGCATGATTTTAAGTGTGGGTGTGATTCTTCCTATTTGTGTTCCTTTTCCTATATGTGCTAATAATCTCCTTTGGTTTTTCTTTGTACATCGGTTCTTTTCCAAAGAAAGTAGTTTGAACCGGGTATAGGTAGATTTTTATTTTAGAATTAGAGGGTAGTAAATGGATGGGAGAGTCTTCGCTCCACTTTAACTAGTTTTATATGGATACTTAGGTAGATGTATGTGAACTTCATGCATTTACTCTGTCAGGATCTCGTTTTCCTTGACAAACATTGAGTGTATTATTTGAAGCATATGATCATGATCTTGGCTCTAGACTTGCTTGAGAGTTGGCTTGTGTTTTCTTCGTTTAAGAGCGCGAATTGAGCCATTTTGAGTAGGTTATGTGCCATGTGTAAGTGATGATTTTGTTTTCTCCATGTTTAATACTTGATGTCTAGAACTTTTTCGGTGTGTGTGCAAAGTGAAATGAGATATTTGCTCGGTTAGGAAGTGATATATGCATTACTTTCATAGCCAATTTGTTTGAAGCTTCAGAGTTAGATGTTTTGTAGTGAAAATTTGACAGCATGTAGCCTTTTCTTTGATAGCTATTGGGATTCCTATTTCTTGTGCTAAATATCTATGAGATTCTTGTAGTATTATGAGCCTAAAAGGCTAGTGAATAAAGTAAAAAATTATGGTTGTTAGAGGAAGAAAAAAGGTGCTGAGGGATGATGCTATTTTGAGGGATTTACTAAGAAAGAAAAAAATAAAGAAATAGAAAAGCTTGGAATATTGTGCGATAATTGAAATATGAATTGAAAAAAATTGTGTTTGAAAGATAGAAGAAAATAAAGAGTAGTCCCTATCATTAGCCTATACCTTTGCTTAAACAAGAAGGTGATAAAATTTGACTCTGAACTGGTGAGCTGGTAAAAGAAATATTGGTCGGGATGAAAAATATTTGAATAAATGGTGGTGTATTAAATTGCTTGGGCTAGTCAGTCACTATTACCTAAATATTTCCTACCTGTCTCATTGCATACATTACAACTAAAAGAAGTCCTAATTGATTTCAGCCGAGTAGATAGACACTAATCGAGTTCTACACAAAGGGCAAGCTTATGGTACGTCTTTTGTTGCATGTGAGTTCTTTTCTGAGAGTGAGTGTTTTATCCTAATGTAAAATTTTGTTCATGTTCATTCTCTTGTGTGAATTGCTTCATTAAAATTTGAATTAATTATGAGGGCACATGATTTACGAGAAGTGAGCTCTTTTATTAGTCTCTTGAGTAGAGTGGGTACTTGCATGACTTATTGGGTAAATCTGGAGTTGATGGGGGATTGGGAGGTTGATTTGGTGCGCTTTATTATTTTTAAATATTCTTGGCATGGATTTTGTGTGAATAAAGCATGATTAGTGTATATGCAACTTGTTAAGTGCTTATATAAACCCAAGTCATTGTGTGAGTTGTTTCGTTGTGTCTTGAGTTCAAGGTATAAGTTGCTCGAGGACGAGCAAAGGTTTAAGTGTGGGGTGTTGATACGAGGCTAGATATTGATATATTTCCTATACGTTTGCCTCGTGTTCATGATTCAGCTGGTGATATTTGTTAGTACTTTGAACGGAATTGCGCTTATTTGGTGGTGTTTCATGTCGTAGGAATTAAATTGATGATACAAGGCTTTCGTGGAGCAAAATTTATAGATATCAACTGCTTTGAAGTCTGAGTAGAAGCCCGAGACCTCACCGGAAACAAAGGCGTGAACAATACTTTGAGAAGAAATTGAGAAGCAGCAAAATTGGCTAGCTGCCCCGCACTACGCGACACAGCAAGCTAGAGATTCAGAGGACATGTATTTTACTCAGGCGCATGCAAATTGCCTTGACGCGATGCGATAGGCATAATTTCCTAACATTTTGATTCCGAGTTTATTTTAGATTCCCAACTTGTGTGGGTCTATGGGGACATAAAAGGCATCCAACACTCCCCAAAACAGGACTTTTGGTCTATTCCACATTCAAAAGGAGACAAGAAAGAGAGAAGATCAAGATTCAAGGCTCTACTTCATCCATTCATCCATATTCTCGCGATTTTGTATGCTTATAGTTATTTCATTGATTTGAACATGACTATGAGTGTCTAAATCAACCATCCTAAGGTTGATTGAACCACTCCAATACTTATGTGTTACGAATGATTCTTTAATGAATGAAACTTGTTAACCTTCCTATCTAAATATTTATGGTTTGTATGCTATTGATTGGTAGAGCTCCCAATTGATTGTGCCCTTATTCTTGTGCATCTAGGGATAGATTCATGAGTTAGGGTTAAACAATTAGCAATAATTCATCTAAAACAAAGGTATTACTTAGGTTGTCAAAAAGGTAATTTGTGACCATTGACCCCAATTATGAACCATACTTGTAGTCCTACATATCTTTATTAATTATTGGGAAATTGGTTAGTGAAAGTTACAATTATTATATGGGAGTGAATAGTTGTGAATTTGGAGCAAGTGTTCAATAGGAAGAACCAAGTTGAATTCACTAAAGCATTGTTTTAACACATAGGCAGGAGTTTAGTAGATCAATCCTAGGTTTTACATTCCTTGAATTAATTCTTTTCTGTATTACTTTGCTATTTATTTACTTGTTAAATTCTTGTTACTTAGTTAATACTACAAACCCACTCTAAATATAAACCCTTAGAATTTAATTGATAGGTAAATTTGTTAGAATAACATTTAGATTTCGAGTGTTCTTTGTGGGATTCTACCTCGGGACTTTAAATATCGAGCTATATTTGACGCGGCCACTTAGTCCCTTTTATAGGGCGTAGTTGGGCATGATAAAGTGGCAACACATCGTCGGTGCTGACTAGTGGCACGTGTCTAGTGGTGTTGCTTTGATCATCTTCCATAGCACACAAATGAACAAAAAGTGAGAAGATTTAAACTAACAACAAATTTCGAAACAAATAGATTGTCTTGGCCCCACGGTGGGCACCAAATTGACCGTGATCATTCAGCTTCTCATTCAAGGATCCCCATAAGAGTGTATATATATACGCCGTGAATGCTGAGAATTCTTCATTAATCTCTAAGGAGTTTCAGGAATTTCCTCCCAAAAGATAAACATTCCTTCATTCTTTACCATGCCACAAGGACCAAAATTCCTCCCAGCACACTTCAGAGCCCAAGATTACCTTCCTACATCCATTAGTTTCGAAGGTGATGGCCGCATGTAGGGCCAGGCCTCTAAACAAGAAGGTGAGAATATCAATCTTTCCATAGAATATTACCCTTCTACAGTCATAAGGGACGATCCGATGCGTATCAAGCACGACTGTAAGTGGCCGGAGTTTGTTGATATCATTATTCCTGATGCTGAGGAAAGAATTTCTTCTCATCGGGCTGGTTATTCGATGGTCCATATATACCCTTTCACTCTACATCTCAATAGGTGTGTTCATGCGATTGTTGAGGACATATGCCGCCGATACAACATTTTTTTAGGCCAAATCAACCCATCTGCTTGGCATCTAGTGGCCGTGCTGGATCATTTGGCTAATTATGCTCAAGTTGCATTCTCATTTGGACATCTTCTGGCTTTCTACTCTCTCTATTTTCAGAAGGCTGGCATGCTGATGTTTATAAAATGAGGGAAGAAAGGTGTGGTTCCGAATAGCGAAGATTCCAAAGACTACGAATGGGTCTAAAGATACATCGATGTACGAACGATTGACATAGTTTCCTCTCTTCCCTTCCCAGAGGTCTTAAAAAAAGTGTAAGTTTTTGCAAACCCTTCCTTATGCCTTAATACTAGCTACTTCTTGGAACTGATTTCCGTTTTCCTTAGTGAATTCTGTGACTACTATTTCGTCGAGCCATGATGAGTTGACGATGTGGATCACTACGATCTTTCTAAGAAACCCCCCTGATCTTTTGACCTTCACAGCCCTGGCTAATGCAAACGGCTGGTGGGCAAAAGACCATGGTAATTTTAGTGCTACCAAATTTTTCTTTCAACTTGAATCTTCTAATGTCTTCACCAGCTCCCCTTTTTGCCTCAGCATTTTCCCATCGTGAAATGACCCCGTTGAAAGAAATCAAGATTGCTTCCCCATACATTGATCCTCTACCTGACTTGCAGGCTTCCGGTGGGAGAATTCTAGAGAGATCGAGCAGTTCTCGCTCTTCAAAAAGGAAAAGACCTTCTAATTCTATTAGCGTGGTGGATGCCAGTAAAACTCTGGTGATTTCTGATGGTGAGGATGAAGTCCCCCGAGGGCCCGTGCCTGAAGCTGTTGAGACTACTCTGGTTAATGCTGCTGAATTTGGTCCGTCTACGCAAAAACATAGGCACTTGATAGAAGAAACCTGATGCAGCCCGAACACGTGCTAATCAAGTGTCCGATCCACCGAGGCCGATGACACGAAGCCAAGCCAAGCTGCTGCACGATGTTTACATTCACTTGGCTTGGTGGAAGGAAAGCAACTACTCCGAAGCTGAGTGGCCGAGCTCAAGAACCGAAGGCTACATCTTCAAATTTGAGCCCGAGGACAAAGTGACCGAACACCAACTCTTGGTACCGAGCAGCACAGAGCCGAACACAACAAATTGTGTTCGAAGTCAAGTGTGCGCCCGATGACAAATGTGTTCGAGCAAGCAACCAAGCACCGAAGTCAAGGCTGCCGAACAAACACATTAGCTCAGCCCTGCGTGGCTTATTTCTATTGGTCACCTGTGACCATTTACTGTTTTATCCTTAGCTTAGCCTATAAATACTCCATTACATTTCATTTGTAAGGATCCAGTTATTGATGAATATTTGACATAGCAGTTCTATTAAGTGTCTCTAATGGAGCCCGAACCCCGAGTGGGATTTTAAAGAACTTGTGTCAATCGGTGTGAGTCATTTGAATATTTTCTTCTTGGTCATTCAATTTGCAAGAAGTGTTGTCATTCTTGAGGATTGTTGCTTAGTATAGGTGATTTTTGCCTCCGATTTAATCGAGCTTGAGACAAGTTCCTCAATGTTCTTTTGAATCGAAGCAAGATTTGTCTTGCTTCTACCGTATTTTCTTGTTGTTTCTTCCACGTTCTTCGTGTTAAGTTTAACCCTCGGGTTTGCTTGCACCATCTTGGTATCAGAGCAAGGTTTGAGTTTGTTCTTACAACCTCAAATCCTGTTCATTTATTCGTGCTTTGTGTCTCCAGTTTCAGCTTTCTTCCTTGTTGTTGATTGGTTTTGCTGTGTTGTTTATTACAAAAAAAAAGGTAGAAAAGAAAAAAAAAATCCAAAAATTTTTGGATGATTGTTGGTTGTTTAAATCAAACAACCATTGATTCGTATTCACCACTGTCCAAGGGACAATCTGAGTACCCGACGTACATCGTTTGTGACTAGGGTTTCTTGGCGAATTTTTGGACTATTTTGAACGTAGTGGTGACTGTCACAACCCCAGTCGTGCTTTTGGTTGTTGCCAATGAAGACTGGTGGCTCTTGAGTATTTTTGGGTTGTTTGTGCTTAAAATTTCGAAGTTCTATGATTTGGACCGTCGTCCGTACGCCGGAAAATTGTTACAATAGTAACAGTGTACGGATGTGAGGAGCTGAGTTCTTAGCTCAAAGAACTTTGAACTGATTTCCTCCGTTGTTGTTGTTACCAAAGTGAAAGACAACCCAAAGCTTGTTAAATTCTTGGTCAGTGAACGAAGTAATCTTGTCTGTACGCCGGCGTAAAAACTTCACTTTTCCATTGAAGAAGAAAGGGGTAAAGTGTAAAGATCAAAACCCCATGTGAAAAAGTTGTCGGCTAGAAAAAGGAATTGGATAAGGTAAAACCCTATCCGTACCAAGGAGGGACCACTCTTGTACGGACAAGAGTTGGTGTGTTCGAAAGGGATTCCAAAGAGGAATCGAAGGGTAGATTCTCCTAGGTTTTTACTTTTCTTGTG
This sequence comes from Petunia x hybrida, assembly GCA_037355625.1. Taxonomy (NCBI): domain Eukaryota; kingdom Viridiplantae; phylum Streptophyta; class Magnoliopsida; order Solanales; family Solanaceae; genus Petunia; species Petunia x hybrida. The sequence goes on along the minus strand of JBBBVM010001189.1, from coordinate 111,880 downwards.
TTAGATAAATCTAGTTAGTGGATCTCTGGAGTAATTCTTCCTACTCGAGGTCGTACTAACTCATTTGAGTTTATAGGAACTCGTGCGTGGGGTGATCGAAGTCCAGTTTTGTAGAAAATCCATTGACTTCCGAAGCGCAGAGTAAATAGCGTCCGTTCCATTGAGTCATATCAATTCACTCATCCCGAAGGAGACAAAGTAACTTGTCAAATTCGAAGGAACTGAGAGAAGTTGATCAACCGAGGAAGCCATTGGCTACAAGTTCTTGAGTGACCAAAACCAAACCTATAAATTGAGTGGACCCGAGTGCCACCCATCAAAGGTGAGGGAGTGTGTGAAGTGATTTCTAACGTTAACATTTTATTTGGTCTTTGATTCGTGCAGGTACCATGGCTGAGAATGAAGGCGATGGCAAAGGCATTGAGAAGCCTGAGGTGTCGTTAGCTGATATCATGGCTGCGATACAAGGCATCAGCGCCAAAATAAGAGGAGTGACTGCTCGAGTAACTCAACTCGAGCAAGGGAGTGTGTCCGTGGCCTTACCTGGGTCCGGCGCTGGAACTAGCAACTCCACTCCGATGAAACCTGAGCTGTATGCTGAGCTTGTTCGACAACATCAATTGAAGAGCGAGGCAATTCGAGAGGAAATCTTGGGCAACCCCCAAGCACAACAACAAAACTTGGGCAATCCCCAAGCTGGTTATTAATACATGAGCATTCCCCGAGGTGATAGAGTACCACTTCCAATGGCCCGAAGACAAGTTGAGGTCGTTGATGAAAGGGTCGATGAAGGAGAATTTCCTGATGCTGAACCTGAATATGAGCAGCCGTTCGTTCAACGACGGCAAGTTCAACGAGGTCGTGGAAATTTCTGAGGTCGAGGCCGAGGCACAAATGTTGAACGACATATTGAGCGTGAGGCTGATGGTCACATGGCAAAAGAGTGTCCAACTCGCAAGGTTGTGCTTGTGCTCGACAATGGAGATGTTTGTGAGCAAGCGAGTGACACCGAAGAGGAAAATTCCGAGGAGGTTGACCGAGCTGAAAATGATGATGGTCGTGAAGCTGTCGAAGTTGATCATCCGGAAATGTTTCTTGTAGTTCGAAGGAATTTGAGCTGCATGACTCTTGAAGAAGAGGACAACCAAAGAGAAAACCTTTTCCATGCCCGATGTCGAGTGAGGGGGAAAGTGTGTTCGATGATCATTGACTCAGGTAGTTGTGCAAATGTGGTGAGCCAAACCTTGGTTTCACAATTGGGACTACCTACCGCGAAACATCCCTACCCTTACAGATTACAATGGTTGAACGAGTGTGGAGAATTGAGGGTTGTCAAACAAGTGTGGATCAAGTTTAGAGTTGGAGAATATCAAGACGAGATGATGTTCGATGTGGTACCGATGCAAGCTTGTCATTTGCTATTGGGTCGATTATGGCAGTATGATCGGTCGGTTGTTCACAATGGAAGATCCAACACTTACACTGCTAAGCTCGAAGGGAAGAGTTTCGTACTCAAACCCTTGTATCCTAAACAAGTCACCGAGGATTATAAACGGATGAAAGAGTTGAAAGAAGCGGCCAAAGCTAAGCTTCTGATGGGAACAAAAATTGTGGCCGAAGACAAAGACTCGCCGCCCGAAGTAAGAAATATATGTGCAATCATGCAACCGGGTGAGTATCTACGAGGCAATCACAACGATCAGATGATGATTTGCCTCGTGCATAAGGGTAACTTTCTAAACTCTAATGATGATTTTTCTAACGATAACCCTTTGCCTAGTGCTGTACAAAGTGTTTTGCAGGACTTCGGAGACATGTTTCCCGAAGAAATGCCAGGTGGATTACCTCCGTTTAGAGAAATCGAGCACCAAATTGAATTCGTACCGGGGTCTCAAATCCCCAACAAACCTGCATACCGGTGTAATCCCGAAGACACCAAAGAGCTCCAAAAGCAGGTTGATGAGTTGCTGAACAAGGGCCTCGTTTGAGAGAGCTTGAGTCCTTGCGCCGTTCCTGTTATCCTTGTCCCGAAGAAAAATGGAACCTGGCAAATGTGTGTTGATTGCTGAGCAGCCAACAAAATCATGGTAAAGTATCGTCATCCTATCCCTCGATTAGATGACATGCTAGATGAGTTAAGTGGTTCTTCATGCTTTTCGAAGATAGACCTCAGGTCCGGTTACCATCAAATCCGAATGAAACCCGGAGACGAGTGGAAAACCGCATTCAAGACCAAGTTCGGTCTCTATGAATAGTTGGTGATGCCTTTTGACCTATCCCACGCACCGAGCACATTCATGCGACTGATGAACCATGTGCTCAAATCGTTCATAAATAAGTTTGTTGTCGTTTACTTCGATGATATCCTTATTTATAGTAAAACTGTGGATGAACATGTCGAACACCTAAGGCTAGTGCTTGATAAGCTTAGAGAAGAGAAGTTATATGCTAACTTCAAGAAATGTGCCTTTTGTGTCGAGCGTGTAGTCTTTCTAGGATTCGTTGTCAGTGCTAATGGTGTTGAAGTCGACGAGTCAAAAGTCGAAGCCATCAAAGATTTGCCAACTCCAACCTCGGTATCACAAGTTCGTAGCTTCCATGGCTTAGCTATCTTTTACCGAAGGTTTGTTCGTGACTTTAGCACCGTCGCCGCTCCTTTAACCGAGCTGGTTAAGAAAGACCATCCATTTGAGTGGGGAGAGTCCCAAGAGAGGGCTTTCCAAGAGTTGAAACGGAGGCTTTGCTCTACCCCGTTGTTGCAACTCCCTGACTACGGCAAAGCATTCGAAGTCGAGTGTGATACATCCGGAGTTGGGATTGGAGGAGTGCTGATGCAAGAATCGAAGCCGATCGCTTACTTTAGCGAAAAGCTTAAGGGTGCAACCTTGAACTACTTTACGTACGACAAGGAGTTGTATGCCCTCGTTCGAGCACTCGCCCATTGGCAGCATTATTTGTGGCCTCGAGAGTTTGTGATTAAAAGTGATCATGAATCATTGAAACACCTCCGAGGTCAGGAGAAATTGAATCGAAGGCATGCCATATGGGTTGAATTCATTGAAAGCTTTCCCTATGTAATTCATTACAAAAGGGGAAAAGACAATGTTGTGGCCGATGCGCTATCAAGGAAATTTGCCTTAGCGACCACTCTCGCCTCTAAGCTCATGGGATTCGAAAGCATCAAGTCGATGTACGAAAATGATCCAAAGCTGAAATGCGTTCATGCAATAACCAAAGGCAAGGTTGGAAACTGGGCTGATCGTTTGGCCATAATGGAGTTTGCATACAATCGAACGGTGCATCTAATGATAAACATGACCCCGTTCAAATGTGTGTATGGTTTTAACCCTTTGATACCACTTGATTTAACCCCATTGCCTCGAGATTCTCTTATTGATTTTAAAGGTACTCGACGAGCCACTGCCTTGATCGAGTTGCATGCAAAGGTGAAGAGAAACCTCGTGGAAGCTTATGCCAAGGTTGCATCGAAGAAAAAAAAGGGGCGTAAAAAGTTGGAATTAAAGAAGGGAGATTGCGTTTGGGTTCACTTCAGAAAGGAACGCTTCCCAAACCAAAGGAAAGGAAAGATGGCTCCTCGAAGGGATGGTCCATTTCAAGTGCTGAGCAAGATCAACAACAGTGCTTATGTGATCGACCTCCCTAGTGAGTATAACGTGTCCAACACCTTTAATGTTGCTGACTTAGTTCCTTGTGTTGTAGGTCAAACTTCGAAGGATGAAGAGGGCTCGATTTCGAGGATGAAATCTTCTCAAGAAGGGGAGGATGATGCAGCTCGAACACGTGCTGATCAAGTGTTCGATCCACCGAGGCCGATGACACGAAGCCAAGCCAAGCTGCTGCACGATGTTCACATTCACTTGGCTTGGTTGAAGGAAAGCAACTACTCCGAAGCTGAGTGGCCGAGCTCAAGAACCGAAGGCTACATCTTCAAATTTGAGCCCGAGGACAAAGTGACCGAACACCAACTCTTGGCGCCGAGCAGCACAGAGCCGAACACAACAAATTGTGTTCGAAGTCAAGTGAGCGCCCGATGACAAATGTGTTCGAGCAAGCAACCAAGCACCGAAGTCAAGGCTGCCGAACACACACATTAGCTCAGCCCTGCGTGGCTTATTTCTATTGGTCACCTGTGATCATTTACTGTTTTATCCTTAGGTAAGCCTATAAATACTCCATTACATTTCATTTGTAAGGATCCAGTTGTTGATGAATATTTGACATAGCAGTTGCTATTAAGTGTCTCCGATGGAGCCCGAACCCCGAGTGGGATTTTAAAGAACTTGTGTCAATCGGTGTGAGTCGTTTGAACATTTTCTTCTTGGTCATTCAATTTGCAAGAAGCGTTGTCTTTCTTGAGGATTGTTGCTTAGTATAGGTGATTTTTGCCTCCGATTTAATCGAGCTTGAGACAAGTTCCTCAATGTTCTTTTGAATCGAAGCAAGATTTGTCTTGCTTCTATCTTATTTTCTTGTTGTTTCTTCCGCATTCTTCGTGTTAAGTTTAACCCTCGGGTTTGCTTGCACCAAAACCCCCATAGCTAAAGAGGTGTCCAGCGCGGAAGATGAAGTGGACGATCTTCCTCCTTTGAGCCTCAGTTGCCAGGTTAGAACTCAGCTTCTGATCGTACTGATGTGCTTTACCCATGTACTCAATTAGTTGACATTTCTCGTTTATGTTTAGAACCAGTTGTGTTGACTCCGACTCTTGAGACCACTGACTCTTTCCAATGCTGTCCTGGCAAGGTGGCAGCCATGGATGCTATGGCTGAACCCGTGGGTGGAGCCCAGGAGGTTGTTATCCCTATTGCCGCGAGAGTTAACATGTTCAGGACTCTGAGGGTTTAGACAACTCACACTACTGAGTTTATCGATCCTACTAAGCAAGGTCACATTTATGGTTATAATTGTCATGAGCTACTTGAGGTTGACGCGGGATGCTCTCTTCGGGTAAGCTTTTCTTCCTCGTTCCATGAATTTCAACTTTGTCTTCCCTTGCTAAATGCTCGTCCTGCCAATCATCCAGTGGTCGATAGTATATCATGAGATATTCTACCGAGGGGGCCTAGAAGGGAGTCTTTCTGAGGAGAGAGGCCTTACGCGGGCAAGTCGCCAGCTTACAACCATTCGTAGAGAAAGTTAAAGAGCTGAAAGTATAGCTCCAGACTACTCGTGAAGCCTATTAGATGGAGGCTTTAAAGAGCAGGAACCTGGACAAAGCACTGGCCTATGAGGTTCGCAAGCACAAGCAGTCTGTGGAGACTCTCAAATCTTTCCTTACGGATGCCCAGGTCTCAGAGCAACTACATCGAAACAATATAAACCACCTGGAAGTGATATTGGAGGACCTGCAATGAAAGCTGTCTGGTGTGAAGGAGAGAATGAACACTGCCGAAAAAAGTGTCTCAGATGCCTAGGGCCTCTCCGTCTTCCTTCAAGATAAAAATGATAGGTTGAAGAACAGAGTCGCGTCTCTCGAGCGAGTTCGTGACAAATTATACAATGACGCTCTTCTGAAGGACCAACAAATGAATGCTCTGAATGCTCGCCGCATAGCTAAGGTGGATCGTGCTAGCATCACAGCTGCTCTTGCCACTTTGCTCTCGGTTCATGACGACCCTAACTTGGACCTGACTACCGAGATTGCCTCGTACACTGAGCTTGTAGCTCAGCAGATGCTCAGCTTGGGTCCGACCTTGGGGAAGGTTCTGAGGAGGCCAGTGGAGAAAGAAGAGATGAGACACTAGATGGGGAACTTGCAGCTAGTGAAGCAGGACCTTTGTGGAGTGTTGCCGCCAAAGGAAGTCCCCAGAGAGAGAAATAGAAATCCCCCTCCCCCCGATGCTTACAATATTTTTCTTTGCATCTTTGTTTTGAACAATTGCCCATGTTTTCCGGGTGTAATGGTGTAATTTTGGGCCCGTTTTGAGGCATTTGAACTTGAATTACTTGTTTGCTTGTTTGTGATGCATTTTAATTTCCGCCGTAAACAACAAGTAAAGTTAAGTTGTACTTTTGTGGGCGTATGCACCTAAAGATTAGATGGCTTCCGGACATCCTGAATGTTCTGATGTTTAGAACATTTATCAGTAAGCCAACTCGGGCATTTACGTCCTTTGTGCACTAATGGTTGGCGGCTTAGGTTGCATCTATAGTAGATGGTTGTTTGCACCCACAATGGGACGACTTTAGCCCGTGTGGTAACATGCACTTTTTGCATCCGACTTCGAACTTCTCTGCTTAGTTACTCGAGTATTTAAGACTTTATGGCACTATGGGAACAGGCATCCCCGTTGGCATGTAGGTGCAGTTGTTGAATTAACGAGTTCAACTTACGAATAATACGTGGTGGCTTAGCTACACATGATCTAGCTCTAAGCCAGTAGTGTACCCTACTTTTGTCACGAAAAGTGGGTGTATTACTTCAAGTTGTAATCGGCACTGGCTATGAATATTTGGATCGTAGATGGATCTTAATTTGTAGAAAACTGACTATATAGATAGTAGTTTATTAATAGGGGCGCGAAGCCTGGAATGTTGTGGGTGAAAACTCGTAACATGACATAAGAGCATGAAAATGCTGTAAATTAAGAACAAAAATAAGGAATTGAATAATAAAAATACTGAAAAAGAAAAGTACTTCCAAATATCCCTACTCCTTCTCTCCCTAAAAAACGTCAATCAACTATAAAATCTGAATCGTAGTCTTGGTTGATTGAGGTTCCGGGGTCTTCGGTGACTTCAGAAATGTTAACTTCAGGTACCTCTTCGGTGATAGCTGCTCCCAAGATGGCCGTTGTGTAGCACTCTCTTGCTGCCTCCTGGTCCACGTTGACTTCTCTTATCCCCCACTTGGTAGGGTATTTAAGCTTTTGATGCCAAGTAGATGGTACTACTTTGACTTGATGAATATATGGTCGTCCTACGATCACATTGTAAGGGACACCTCCATTGATTACCTGAAAAGATGAAATATAATCTGCTCCTAGGATGTGAATAGCAAGGTTAATTTCTCTAACAACCTTTACACAAGAATTGTTGAAGCCAGCTAGTGTATAGACACTTGGGACCATCTTGTCTTCGACTCCCATCACCTTCAGTGTGTCCCACCTGATGATGTTGATGACACTACCCGCGTCGACCAAGACACGTTTGACGTCCGTATCCTCTATTCTGAGTGTTATAACCAAAGCATCGTGGTGAGGAATATTGCAACTAGTGCTATCTTCGTCACTAAATAGGATCATCTCGTCCTGGGAATTGAGCCTCGCTGGTAGATCTGGGGTCCATCTTGATTTCCGCTTTTGGCATAAGTCTACTTTCCCCTGTCGGTGAGCAAATCCTTGAGATAACCCTTGTTCAGCAGACCCATGACTTCCAAGATTAGTGCTCTGCATCCAGTCATCTCGTGTCCATGATCCATGTGAAAATCACTCTTGTTCCTTCTGCCCGGGTCGGCCCTCAAATTGCTAGGCCATCGTACTGGCATCCTTCATGTGATCCTTCACGAACTCTACGGCGTTGACGTTCAGTCCCAACTCTTCGAACCTGTTAAGCACCCAATCCACGCTGAGCGGCCCGTTAGTTGACGGTGCTGAGGCGTTCCCACTATCTTCTTGCTTTAGGAAATCATCTCTGAAATCTCTCCTGCTTCGCTTCGCTTTGTCTCCGGCCCGAGGTTCCTCCCCATTTTTTTCCTTGGCGGATGACATCTTGGACAATAGGGAGAATTTTCTCGGGGATGGATGATTCTCCTGGCTCTAGGCGGAGCTTTTTTGTATATCTCTAATCCAAGGCGTTTCATGTTGTAACAGGATGTTGAGTCAAACTCCACTGCAACTCCCTGGTGGCCAACGATCCCTTCGAGTTCAAAATTTTGCCGGAGGCTACCACAACAATATTATCGGGGACTGGAGGGAGCTCTATGCATTCCCGCTGAAACGTGTCAAGGTAGTCCTTCAGCAATTCATCGTCATGCTGACGGATCTCGAAAATGTCCTCCATCCGCTTCTCCCGCTTGCGGGGTACCAGAATGTGCTTTCTTGAATAGGTCTTACATCTGAGTGAGTGATTTGATTGAGCCCATTGGTAGCTGGGTGTACCAAGCAAGGGCGCCTTTGGTCAGCATTGAGCAAAACCTTTTTCACTAGAGCAGACTGAATTTCTTCATCGGTGATCTCGTTACTCTTTACGGCCATGTAATATAATACGCAACAATATACTCATCTGGATCAATTGTTCCATCATACTTAAAGTTATCTGGCAGGCGGAAGTACTTTGGTATGCGGACCGGTGCAACGCTTGCTTTGTAAGCATGCTTGTAAAGTTTCTGCTCATCTACCGTGGTAACTTGGGGTGAAGAACCCCACAAGTTACCAATCCGGATGTGGTTGGCCTTCATCTCCTTTATGAGGTCCTGGAGGTTAGGCGCTCCCTTGTGGTCTTGATTGTCAATTGTTGATGGTCCTCAGGGAGCGGCATCCATGTTAAGCCTGCGGCTAGGAACAGATGCTGGCAAATTGCTCGTGGGCTCTGGTCCTCATGGGGATGCTGGCCTCTAAGATGATCCATCAAACATTGCTTCTATCTTTAGTGATATCCCTTCAACAATATTGCTTGAACTCCATTGCCGTTGTTCTGACATAGTTTTGAGGAGTGTGTGGGCAAAAATACGCCACCTATTATTACGAGGATACGAGTCCAGCTGGCGAGACTAGACGTATCCTACAAGTCACCGAGCACTGAGGATATACGCCCGCTCCTAGAGCCAACGACTGTTTAGGGCGGTTTGGTCACTGGGCGCAGGGAACACATCCCGCCGCTTAGGGTTTACAATCTCTTAGTTAGGTTTTATTATACCACCGCCTTGAGTTATAGGCCTATGGCCTTATTAGTATTTGTATTTTATCTTATTTAGGACTGGGTATCACTACTATAAATATTCCTCCTTACATAGTATTAGACACACGACACAATTTGCCACCAAAGTCGGCTACTCTCAAGGATTAAGAATTACTTTGCTTTCTCTATTATTTCCTGCTTAATTACTTGTCTTTACTTTTATCGTATTTACTTAATTTTTCCATCGTAATTTACCGTATTGATTGTGACCTCCTTCATAATTAATTGTTTAACCTAGACGTACAAATTTGGGCATAAACAGTTTGGCGCTCACCGTGGGGCCCAGGAAATTGTAGGTATTCTACAAAGGAAAAGACTCAATCATGTCTGACGATGATAGTAGCGTTCCAAAGAACACCATAGATGGAGTATATGAGTCTATGAAGGATCTCAGCGATCCCAACGTCCAACAAAAGGATCCTACCGAGCAGCCAAATGATTCTTCTCATGAACCAATCCCTATTGCCAGCGATGGGGAAGGCGATCAATCGCAGGAGGTAATTAAGAGTTCAGAGGCTTCCTCTTGGACATCCTCAAAGCTGTGTCCGAGTGGAACTCGAACATCATAGTTGAAGGGATATCCCAGAGATTGGGAGCAATGTTTGCTGGTTCGCCTTATAGGCCATTATCCCTGCAAGGACGGACGCCCACGAACAACTCGCCAGCATTAGTTCCCAATCGTAGGCTCAACCTGGATGCTGCCCCTGGAGGTTCAGTAGCGATCAATAATCAAGACCTCAAGAGAGCCCCTGTCATTCAGGATCTCATGAATGAGATGAAGGCCATCCACGACCGGATCGGTAACGTGCCGGGTGCTCCACCCCAAGTTACCACAGTAGATGAGCAGAAGTTCTACAAACATGCTTACAAAGAAAGTGCTGCACCGCTCTGCATACCAAAGCACTTCCGCTTGCCGGATAACTTGAAGTATGATGGAACGATCGATCCGGACGAGCACATCGCTACTTATTATACGGTTGTGAAGAGTAACAAGATTATTGAAGAAGAAATCCAGTCTGCTCTGGTGAAGAGATTTTGCTCAACTCTGACCAAATGAGCCCTTGCATCGAATCGTTCACTCAGATGCAAGACCTGTTCAAGAAAGCACATTCTGGTGCCCACAAGCGCGAGAAACGCATGGAAGACATCTTCAAGATACGACAACGTGATAACGCGTTGCTGAAGGATTACCTCGATATATTTCAGAAGGAATGCATGGAGCTCTCTCCCGTCCCTGATAACATTGTTGTGGTAGCCTTCGGCAAAAGATTGAATTCAAAGGGATGTTTAGCTACCCGAGAGTTGCAGTGGATTTTGACTCAACACCCAGTGTCCACATGGAGTGTGTTACATCAGAGATATACTGAGAAGCTTCGTTTGGAACTGGATCATTCTCATAACTCCAAGGACGAGCGAAGGAAGAGATCGGGAAGCCCGTCCCTAGAAGGTGAGAGGAATGGTAGAAGGGTGAAGCCAAAGGTTCAAAATCAAGTGGCAAAATAATTCTCGAGCATCCGGATCCCAGGAGAAGCGGACTGAACCCCGGAATTTTAGGGACTTTGGTCTTTGTGTCAATACTGTGGACCTAGTCGCCAATCACTTTGGTAAATTGGGCCCTAGGGTCCAATGGCCACCTAACGCAAAAGGGTCTACAGGAAGAAACACAACGCCCTATTGCGATTTTCATCGCAGCGGGATCCATGCAATGGTCAATTGAAAAGCCTTGATGATCGAGATTGAGCACTTACTAAATGAAGGACATCTCAAAGAGCTGCTGGAAGAAGAGCCCCACCGTTTTAAAGGTTCGGAGTCTGAGAACCTGAAGACCATCAACGCAATCTTCATGGACGAATGGTCGGACACGGCCTGGGGGATTGCAATGACCGGGATAATATTTGGGCCCATCCAATTCGACTTGGAGGAGCAAGCAGACCAAAAAGGTGACCTCGTTGTACCTGTGGAAGTATCCGATGTACATATCCAGCGGGCTCTTATCGATCCGGGGAGTGGTAATATTATCCGGGGGGAGGTGTTGCACAAATTCAGCCATTGTCCTTAAATATCCTCGAGTACTCGAAACATAATGGGTTTCAACAAATTCCGGGAAGCATCCACTAGAGAACTAGCTCTACCGGTTCACATGCCGGGCGTGACAAGCACAACCACATTCCAGGTGATGAATTGCAATCTCCTGCACGATGTAATCTTGGGACGGCCATGGATACACGATGTTAGGGGAATGCCCTCAACACTTCATCAGGTCTTCAAGTACCCGACCCTGCACAGGGTCGTCGACCTATGAGGTGAGCAGCCTCTTCTTTAGGAATGTCGCCTTACTTCAGACGGGGTTACATCTACTGAGTTGGAAGCTATTGAGGCCATAGAGCGAGAAGTTAGAGAGGAACTCAGCGAACTGCGAGATCGACTGGCAGTAATTGATCAACTAGTCTTGAGCGCGAGTGAGTTGGTATGTCGTCTTTCTGAGGTGCTGCGGAAGAAATAAGGACCCCTAAGGCTGCTACAAAGTTATTTAGCAATGGCTCGGATGAACATTCAACTCCTACAAAATTCCAGTGATAACCAAACCAGAGATAGGCGAGCACCTACTTTTATACGTTTCAATATCTGAGATAGCCTGGAATGCGGTCCTTGTACGAGAAAAGAACGGGCAGCAGTTTCCCGTGAAATACGCCAGAAGGATGCCGCAGCGCATAGACAAGTTCTTGCCCTTGCCGCTCCAGATCATAGCAACTGTGGTAATGGCCACACGAGAGTTGCGCTCATACTTTCGGGAACAGTCGGTCAAATTAGTCTTTTCAACATCGGTACAAGCCATTTTTTCTAATTCCGGTTTGTCAAAAGATATGGCAAAGCGGGCTTAAGAGTTCGGAGAGTACGACACCATCTATCAACAGCGTACAGATGTCAACTCACAAGCGTTGGAAGGTTTTACCTGATATTTTGCAGAACTGGAATGGAAGGCTGAAGAGTCACTCAGGAATGAAGCAGTGATCGAGTACGGCCGTTGGGAGATTCGCACGGGAATGAATCCCTGCAGGGAGGAGGTTGATCTGTGGATCAGAATGCCGTCTGGAATGGTCTACCATCAGGCCACAAAACTGGTGATAATGAAGCAGAGTTTGAAGCCATAATTCAAGCTCTTGACTTAGCCTACACACTGGGGGCCAGGAAGATCACCATGTACAATAAATCTTAATTGATGGTTAATCAACTAAGGGAAATCTTCGTAGCTGAGGACATCTCCGAGCCAGATCGAAAGAAGAAAATCAGGGTAATCCTGAAAAATTTTCATGCATGGGAATTCATCCACCAAGAAGAGATCTCAGGAGACGTCGAAGCATCCGAGGATTCGTACAATTGGCAGACGATAGTTGAGCTAACCCCCGCAAGCCTGATGAACCTTGAAGTTCCAAATACAGGATCTTTCGCATGGCAGCGTGATGTGCTGGTCAACTATCTGAGCAAAGGAGATCTTCTTGAAGACAAGTCAGAAAGCATCTACTTGAGGAAACAAGCAGTTCACTATTGCTTGATCGGCGAGGGGTTGTACCACAGGGTCATCAATGACCCGGGGGATGACTTTCAAGGCTCAGCACCCGTAAACAGGGAAGCCCAATTAAATTCTCCCAAATCTTTCAAGGATAAAAAATGAATTACTTTTGCTTGAGAAAGAATTTACTTTCCTTATGTTATTTCCTTTTAATTACGGTATTTATCAGACATGTTACGGGTTTTAACCCACAGCATCTCAGGCTCGGCGCCTCTTTTATCAATAAAAGTAATATCTTACTTAGTCAGTTTTACTCATTTCTTCAGATCCATCTACGATCCAACTATTCATAGCCCTGGCGAGACCTAAGTTGAAGTAATACACTCACTTTTTGCTACAAAAAGTAGAGTACACTACTCGCTTAGAGTTAGACCACGTCTAACTCATCCACCAGGCATTAATCGAGGGTTGAACTCGCTAAATCAACAATTGCACCTACACACTGATGGGGGCGCCTGTCCGCGTAGTGACAGAAAGTCTTAAATACTCGAGTAACTAAGCGAAGACGTTCTGTCGCAGAACGCAAAATGACCATTACCACACGGGCTAAAGTCCTCCCATTGTGAGCACAAACAACCATCTACTATGGATGCAACCTAGCCGCCGTATATCGGTGCACAACGAACGTAATTGCTCAAGGCAGGCACACTAACACACATTCTTAAACAACTAGAATAGTCAGGACGACCGGAAGCCATCTAATATCTAGGTGCACAAACATACTGATTAAACATACATTACGAAACACGTAATAACACATGTATGAAATATTGATGAACATTCATTTCATTAATAACAAACCACCCGTAGGCTCATAATATACATTTATTTCTTCTTAAATACATCTTTTGTTTATAAAAATTGTAGAAAAAAAAAGGAAATGGAAGACTAAAAAAAAAACTGCACGTTCCTTTGAATTTTCACCCCGGGAGATCATTCGTCTGGATTGTAGCTCTTGTATCAAAGTTTCTCCTAGGATTCGAAGGCAAAATTCCAACCTAATACCTCGGGCGGTAACATCTTTTCGACCCTGCACCGCGGGGGGTAGGAAAATTGGCCCAACTGAGGAAACCCTCAGTAAAGAGGTAGAGGCAGCAGAACGAGCACTAGGGGCTTCACTTAAATCCACTTGGAAAGACTCCAATGAGGAACCTCTGGTAACCTCGGGAACGCCTTATACTCCATCTTCCCTCTAACGACTGAAAAATGATGCAATCTCCATCACCAATGCACCGAGCAGAGCTATGCAACTACCCTGAATGCAAAGAATTTGCAGAAGTTTTTCGTGCACCAACCGCTAGAAGTAGGAGAGAATATCCCCAGACTCACTCCCCGTTCAAATTACGTTGCTTCAAGAACCATATCCTAATGCAACCAGGAGATGAACGAACTAGAAGAAGCTCGAAAGGGGTTGGCATTCCTCTAGTGAACTGAGCCACATGACAAGAAGAATATCAAAGCAAACCATCGGGCATGACGATGAGACATGCCAGAATTGATGTGACTACCATAATGATGATCTCCCGAACAAAGTCCTTATCTGGGTCTCAGAAATACATCATAACTCGGGGGACTGTGCTGATTTTTTCTAGGGTGAAGAAAGGAAACATGGTGATTGGGTATAAATTCCCTCCTGAAACTTTTTCACATTTAATCTGTTCAAACCAAAGAGAACTTTTGGGAATATCAAGCCAGGACCAAAAGCGAATATTTTTAGAAAGGAGAGAGTTTATAGGGAAGCTCTATGAATATATTTTTCTGAGGAAGAGAAAGAATTTTCGAAGAAGTTTGAGATCTCTCTAGCATCACGAGGTCACTATTTATAGGCAGGGAAGGATAAGCATGGAGCACGAAGCGTTTGGGTGTCATTATTGCTAAGGATGTGAAATAATTCAGAGCAGTTATTAGGGCCCCCTGGGAAAGATGCATTGAATCAGCATCAACCAATCAGATTGAAGCACACGAAGTTCTCGAAGAAACCAGTATAATTCTTTGTCAAAGAGACTGCGAGTCTCAAGGAGTCAGTGAGATGTCTTTTCACATCACGCCGCTTTTACTTCCTGACTGCTTGCGTTAGCACTCAGCAAGTGGGGGGACTGACTGTGTGGGCAAAAATACACCACCTATTGTTATGGGGATATGATTCCAGCCGGCGAGACTAGACATATCCTACAAGTCACCGGACACTGAGGATATACGCCCGCTTCTAGAGCCAATGACCGTTTAGGCGGTTTGGTCACAGGGTGCAGGGCACACATCCTGCCGCCTAGGATTTACAGTCTCCTAGTTAGGGTTTAGTATACCACCGCCTTGAGTTGTAGGCCCATGGCCTTATTAGTATTTGTATTTTACCTTATTTAGGACTGGGTATCACTACTATAAATACCCCTTCTTACATTGTATTAGACACAAGACACAATTTGCGACCGAAGTCGGCTACTCTCAAGGAATAAGAATTACTTTGCTTTCTCTATTATTCCTGCTTAAATACTTGTCTTTACTTTCATCGTATTTACTTACTTTTTTCCATCATAATTTACCGTATTGCTTGTGACCTCATTCATAATTATTTGTTTAACCTAGACGTACAAATTTAGGCATAAATAAGGAGATTAACAAGGAAACTTCTGAATTCAGGATTACCTTCCAGTAATCGATCACCTTCTCCGTCGCTGGCAACATGGATTGGCTCCTGGGAAGGGTCTTTCGGTTGTTCAACGGGATCTTTAGGCTGTACACTGGGATCACTGCGATCCTTCACGGATTCATCTACTGCGTCTGTAGTGTTCTTTAGAAAATTAATACTATCATCAGACATTATTGCGCTTTTTCCTTCGTAGAATACCTACAATTGCCTGGGCCCCACGGTGAGTGCCAAACTGTTTTTGCCTAAAATCAGTCGCGTAGGTTAAACAATTAATTAAGAATGAGGTCACAAGCAATATGGTAAATATGACGGAAAAGTAAATAAGTTAAAGAGAGAAATAATGAGCAAGAATAGTAAAGTAGTCTTATTCCTTGAGAATAGCTGGATTCTATGGTGAATCGCTTGATTATACAACACAATGTAAGGAGAGGTATTTATAGTAGTGGATACTCAGTCCTAATTAAGGTAAAATACAAAGACTAATAAGGCTATGGGCCTATAACTCAAGGCAATGGTATATATTAAACCCAAACTAGGAGACTATAACCCTAAGGCGGCTGGTCGTACCGCCTAGACGGTCGTAACTCGTAGAACAGACGTGTATCCTTTGTGCCCGGCGACTTGTAAGATAAGCCTAGTCTCGCCAGCTGGACTCGTATCCCCGTAATAGTAGGTAGTGTATTTTTGCCCACACAGTGACGAATCAAGAACCGGTCAAGCGCTTCATGTCTCCGGTGTTATTCACTCTTTCACGATTAAATCTCCTTTGACTTGTCTTCGATTTTCACGCCATGCTAGCCACGTCGTCGGGTACGTGTCATTGAGTGCTCGGACGAAATCTGGCCAAAAATTAATAAAGAGGGTGATTGAATAATTGTAAAGCTTCTTTGCCTTATCAATACTTCCCAAGTTATTTCGTTGAAGTGTTGACACAATTACAAACCCTGAATGATGCCATTCTTTGAGGGTAATATTACAATGGTATAGTCCCACAAGAAATGAATAAATTAAATGGGAACCATTTTATTACACTAGATAGGAATATTCTTCATCTCTCCAGAAAACCCATGTTAGGATATAATTTAGATGATGAGACAACAAAATTCGTGATTTAACCGGTTAACCCATCACAAAGTGCCTGTTCCGTACAACTTTAGGTGCTCTTTGTTCCAATCACCTCTTTAATTTAAGACTGGACGTAAAGAAAACTAGGTAGGGGCATGGCGTGAACTTACGCTAGACATGCATATCCATAAATTAGCAAATTGCACATGAGATTCTAAAAATTACTAATTTAAAGTGTAAATCTATACATACAGTTGTTATTCATACATAATCAGTCCCTGTAGGCTGTAGGAATAGGATAAGTAAAGGGTTGATTACACGTTTGCATAAAATTAATGCATTTATCCAATTATCCTATTAATATTAATTATGTATTATGTTAAAAAGGTCCCAACTTGTATTTTTGTGTAATTTTTTCTAACCTGAACATCCAATAGTACTGTGTATATATGTACTTATAAGTTAAATATTAAACACTGTCAAGCAATAGTGCTATCTTTAGTGAAAATCCGTGTACCACTACGAGTATGAGTCCTTCAGCCTACATGGTTTCATAATTTTGCCACCAAGAAATGGATTAGCAATTTAGCATGCCAATTTAAACTTATGTAACAAGCAAAGACGGAGATAGTAGAAGGTGAATATTCGCACCTATTAATATCATATACTCCACAGTCCATATATCATCTTACCCGTCTAACCACTTGACCCCCCAAAAGTGATAATATTGTCTAATGACCAAATAAAAATCGATTCCTGAAAAAGAAAAATCAAAATCATTGTCATATATTTTGTCATGACGGAAAAGTAAGTGAATCGCTTACAAAACTGTAGTAAGTTTAATTTTTTGTTTAATCTTGTCAAAAATATAATAAAGTATATACCACGGCATGGGATAACTCTTGAAGTTTTACTAAATTTTAAAACAGGACAATGTATCCCTTTCAAAAACTTTTTTACATTATAAGGTAAACATTTTTGTGTTCCATGAACGAAATGTCTGTTCTTTTAATTTATTTGACAACAATATATGTAACTAATTCTTTTATGGATCGGAGTATATTATATGGCAATGCTCCTAGCTAGTATGGCAATATGTGGACAAGAAAAGTGGCCTGACTTTGAAATTCGTAGCAATAAAGTACTACTAATATAGAGCAAAGATCATTAAGGGATGGTAGGATGAAAGAAATCTCAGTAGTTCTTAATTAGTGATTTTAGGGTTCAAAACTTTTCAAATGAAGAAATTTCCCCTGAGGAACACGTCTCCCTTAGTAGGCCAGATGTGAACTTAAATTAGTGGAAATAGTGAATTTCAAAAATATTTAAATCTCTCCAGAGCCGTCATTCTTTATAACATCAATTTATTATATATAATTACTGCAAATATACATCGCTATAGTAGCTAAAATATTGTGATAAATATACTATTATAGAGAGTTCTAACTATATCATAAACTATATCATGATTAGAAAAGATAATGATAATATGATGAAGAATATAGATTATTTATTAATTAACTTATTACGACTATTAACTTAATATTAATAGTAGGATGTGATTTTCAGATCTTTTCAAAGGAGAAGGAAAGCATCGTGCATCACATGGGCCCTCTTATGTGGTCGGCCGTCCATTGCATAGATTTGAGGGTATATTCTTTTCCCTATGCCCAAATTTTAATATCTTATCTTACAAAAGTCTAATATAAAACCTTATCACTAACTTATCCACATTCGCAGCCTTTTATCTCCAGCCACCATTTTCCTTTCTTTTTAAATAACTTTCCCCACCTTTTAGTCAAAATATGTGGAAATTTAGCCTCCACATAATCATTAACGGCTCAAATTAAACACGTTGACGTACTCATAAGAAAATCAACATATTTAAATCAATCGTGACTTTATTTAGCTTAATGTTATAACTCTAGACTTTAAGTGGATAAGTTTAAACTCACTAAAAATTTATTTCTCTTTTATCTTTTCCTCCCCAACTGTTTATGACCTCTACCAAAAAAAAAAAAAACAAAGAAGAAGTTACTACTGTCTACTAACAACAAAATTAAACATAAAGAAGAAGAAAGACTGTACAACCTCTATACTATTTTATTTGATGCCATTAATTTTTAAAGGAGTAAAAAGGTTTTTGGACTAATGTTTAGTTTTGTTACTATAAAATTGTTATACTAGCAGTTGTATTCAGACCATGTCGATTTGTTGGAACGAGAAACTTGAACTCATCTACAGTAATTTTTAAGAATCGGAAATTCAGGTTGGTTTGCCAGTAACTATTAAATTCTTCCAAATATTATTGCAAAATGTTGCAGTCTAAAGAGACGAAAAAGAGAAATAACAACAACAATAACAATAACAAACGACGACAACCAAAGAAATGGTCACGTGATAATTAAACACCAGTGTTTTTTTTTTTTTTTTTTGGTTCTATATAATTAAACACCAGTTGGCTTTGGACTTTGGAGGGCTTGTTTTCATAGTGGGCCCACAGAATCATTTCAAGATAATATAATGTGTTCCACATTTCGTCCTTGACCTTCCTTCTCGTATATTGACCTATTTTACTTTCTTCTTAATATTCGAATCGAAATTCACCAATTTAACCATTTCCGAAATTAGCAGCAGGCGTACCTACTAATAAAAGAATGCTTTATATTAAGAAAATCTTCATCCTATTGTAATTTTTATGATCTCCATCATCCCATTTTAAATAAAATCATTGTCTTATCCTTTTACACGGTAAGTTATCCTCAATGAATATATCGTCATTAAAAATGAGCGGGTGGTTAAAGTTATCACGAACTAATATTGTCAGTGAATATTGTATTTTTCGTTAGAAAAATTGTTAATACATTCTGTTAGTTAAATTCTTTGGATTCGCTAAGGTTAGTGGTGGATTTTTGAGTTCATCTGTGTTATGTTGAAGTTTTATTTCTAGAAGATTATAATGTGTTTACTTCTCCTCCTGTAAGGTTGGCTTTAGTACGGAGTAGCCTCTTTCTTATCCTTCTTCCATTATCTTTCCCTTTTGCGTGTGACATGAACTTCTATCCCTATTAGAATATCATGCTCAAATTAACACTACCCTACTTGTGGGATACACTAAGTATGTTGTTGTTGTTGCTGTTCAAATTAACACTACAAAATATTGTGTAAGTATTTAAAAGTTTTAACTATGTCATTGGGATCTATATATATAACATTTTATGTAATCTCCATATTTCTGAATTTTATTCCGAATCATTAAGAAATTGAAGTCGAAAACACAATCAATAATAGATGCACAATGTTTATATTTCGAACCTAGTTATTCTTTTCTGGGATAGAATAAGTAATAGTTCTCTTTCCTTTCTCTTCTCTCTCTCTCCTCTCTATTTTCTAATATTTCATCTTAAATACGAAATTTATTCTTCTAGTGTAGATTCATAGTTTACTAGAGCTAATAACATTCAACAGTGAGCAGGAAGAAAATGTCCTAAAGTATTATATTTTCATATATCTTGTTAATTGAAACAAGTTATCTGTATTCGAATTTTAATGTGTATCAAATTCTATTTGCTTCTTTTTAGTGAAGTGTTTGGGTAAGTGTATGGGCCTAAATCGGTTTTAGGAGCACAAATCGAATTTGGGTTAGAATATAAGCAAATTTTCGTATCAAAGCCAGTAAAACACAAGAAATAAGCGTGAATGCGTAAAAATATCTGGATTTCAATATATAATGATGAGTACACAATTTGGCAGAGTTTCTGTATGTATTTATGAATGCCTATAATACAAAATGAAATACTATTTATAGGCCTAGGGGCCTTGCCCACGTTCTCCACTATCAATCATGCTGTGATCCACGTTCTAGACACCAAGGGAGGGCGTAAGTGGGCTGAAGTAGTGGGCTTCAAAGCCGCTGGAACCGAGGTGTCCCACCGAAGTTCGATCATATGACTTCGGTGGCATGACCTTGTTTTTCGGTTAAAAAAGGTATCACCGAAGCTCAGCTCGCGGCTCGCATTCGGTAGTGACGTTGAAGTTCACCTTCGGTAACCTGATCGATTGCTTCGATCATTCTTCTTCGGAGCGTCAGCTCGTTTTCTCTTCGGTTCATCGTGCCGAGGTGCTAACCGAGCAGGTCAATTTTTGCCCAATACAGATAGTCCCCCCACTCCTCGGATGAACGCCGAGGTCGCCGAGGAGTGGAATGAATTTGAGCGGGGAGCCGACGTGGCTCAACCCTATCCAGGAATTTCAAAAAGTTGCCCGTCTTTCGGATTACTGTTCCACATTACGTGGCGGCCGTTGGTTGGCCACCGAACGGTCGCGCCGACTTTTCGCTTTCTCCAACGTTACAGTCATCATTGCTTCTTCAACTTGCACGTGTGCATCTCCTATAAATACCTCACTTAGCAATCTTCTTCTTCACTTGAAAAACTCCTGATATACAGTGGAATTACAGAGAAGAAAAACCTCTAAACTTCAAGCAATTTTCTTAACCTTAATCTTCCTTCCCATCTGATGATTATCATGTCTGCTACAAATTCTGGCCATGGCTCTAGCGACTCCGGTGAGAGGGCAGAGCGCTTTGCCACTGCAGCTATGAGTGGAGATTTCATAGTCACCGTGCCTCCGCTGAAGGTAGTCGAGGCGGAGGGTGGCGGCTAGGCCACGTCGACGGCCATTGTCCCTAGGCGGCGCAAAGTGAGGGCTGGTCGCGACACGGCGGAGGTTAGTTATGACGTTGAAGTCGATGTTGGTGGTGACGACTACGACGACGATAGGGGTGACGTCGAGGGGGATGACGTCACCAGTGTCTAGGAGGTTGGTGGTTCGGCGGGCGGAACCGAGGTGAGTGGAGGGGCCAGTGACCAAAGGGGTGAAGCCGAAGCCAGCAAGGGGGAACCTCAAACCGAAGCTGGCACACCAAAGAAATCGAGGAGGAAGATTCCTCTCGAAGTGGAGATTGACCCTCAGTTGGTCATCCCTTCGAATTTCAACAACGATAAGGACTTGAAGGTCCACGTTCAGTCTGATGCTCAGAAAGGAAAGAAAAGGAATATACTGGTTCATGTTACTCCAAGTATCATAACCGAAGACATGATTGAGGTAGTTCGGGCTGACTGCTGTTGGGGTCCGAAGTTGAGATTAGAGTCCCGGCTCCAGACACAGCGGTTTCTACTCATGTTGAAGGGTATTCCTCGGTCTTCACATACCCATTCACCATAGGATTTAACCTGCCGGTCCACCCCATAATTGACACATTTTGCAGATCTTACAACTTGTGTTTGGCCCAATTGGGGCCCGGGATTTGGAGAGTTGTTCAAGCCCTCGAATATTTAAGCGACATAGCTGGGTTGCCTTTCACCTTCCAACACTTGATCTCCCTTTATTACTCCTATTTTCATAAAGCCGGGGTGGTGGCCTTTTTACCCCGGGGGTCTTACGCTATCTTGAGTAAAAGCGAAGACCATGGAGACCGAGGTTGGAATGACCGCTATGTGCTCATCCCTACAAGGCTGCTGTCAACCGAACCCGGCTTCCCCGAAGCGTGGAATGCTCAACGTAAGTCACTGCTTTTCCACCGACCTTCAACCATCATAGCTAGTGCTTATTTTCTTATTGATGATTTGCAGCTGAGAAAGTTCCAGTTAACCCACCGAGGAATTTGCTTGAGTGGGTTACCGAGGTCATAAAGCAGGAGAAGCGCCCACGCCGGCAGTGGATGATCTTAGCCGCCCTGGAGGGGAACCGATGGATATGCAAGAGGCATGGTAAGTTATACGTTTGCGCTCATAATTCCTTTAAGTCACTTTGAATCACTACGCCCTGATATTCTTTCTTCTCCTGTTTAGGTTTTTCCAACAGGGCTGTGAAGGACGCCGAGGAGGAAGGGGAAGAAGATATCGAGGTGAAGGGGGACGGAGAAGGGGAGGAAAAGAAAGACAAGAAAGAAAAGAGGAAGAAGGAGAAGAAGTTGATCGACGCCGCCGAAAGCATCAATCAAATGATAAACCTGGCGAAGAAGCTCGCCGAGGACAAGAAGGCCAAGGGCTCATCGGGCCAAGGGTCTTCACAAGGTGATGACGTCTTTATAGGTCGGTTTTTGTGCGTTCCCACTCCTACTTCATCCCATACTTATAAGGTTGGTCCTCTCCCTTCCCCAGGCTCCAAAAGGAAGAGAGCTGAATCAAAGCGAGCCACTAAGGCAAAGGGATCTCGGGTCGAAGAAGTTGCTGCCCCTGCCCCTGCCCCTGCCCCTGCCCCTGCCCCTGCCGCTGAAAACTTTTGAGTTTTGATATCCCAACTAGTTTATGCCTATGTTTGGCCAGTATCTCAAAAATAATTTTTACAGGACCACAAAACTCGTATATTAAGCTAAGAAAATCTAAAGATTATGTGATCGAACAGGGGGAGTTTTTTAACAAAAGCACTCTGGACTAATTACACTCTTGTGATTGGGGTGTACTACATCCAGTAGTATGAACGTGGAGAATAAACGTGTAGTGCCTCAAAAGTTCATAAAATCAATATTTATCTTTCCATCCAAAAATTTGTGTCTCTTTATCTTTTTAATTATAATTTGCTTCAACAAATTAAAATTGTATGTGACGACTATTTACGTTAACTTTAAGTATAGACTTGAAGTGTGTTCGGGTACGGCTTCTAAGGTGCTTGCCGTGGAATATTGTACTTGTATAATTATGGTTTTCGAAATTTAATTTGTTAAAATTTAGTAATTTTCTACATATTTATCCACTCCTCGTTTCCTAATTTTTGGGTTCAATTGAATTGTTGTCGACATGCTTCATCTCTAGTGTCTGCCTAAACACTTTAGTAATCAAGAGTTCATTAGGGGAAATTACATAGTCACAATTTCGAATTCAATTATCTCTTAATTAGTGTTGTTCATCAATTGACTAGTACTCTCTCTTTCGCGCTTTAGAAGAAAAAGATATGATCGCAGCATTAGTCTATTTAAATATTCGAGCAAAAGATAAAGGAACAGACTATCTAACTATGTTAAAAGTAGGGCTAATTATAAAATTATACAACGCTAACATCAAAATTACAAAAAATAACAACATTATTCCACTTTACAAAAAATATCAAATATTTTTTTACACATTGTATACAAAAAAACAAAACTAACAAATTAGGGTCTAGTCCTCCTTCTTCCTACTGTCCCCCCACCCCACTGCTACCACCCCAGACGGCGGCGCCACCTAGTCACCGCCGGCCGCCGCCGCCGACCACCTGCCGGAATTTTTTTTTTTTTTTTTTTGGATCTAAAAGTTTGAAAACACTAAATACACATATATAAATTGTTTTTTTTAAATAACAATGGCTAAATACATTTAAACAGAAAATACATAGACATACACAAAAAAATAAGTTATACATACACTAAACACTCACATACATACACGGATCTACAGATCTATGAATTATACATACAAATTTATGTGTGCAAAGTTTGGACTTACATACACACACATAAAAAATAAAAAAATATACAATATATACTCAGAAATACATATTCATACAATGATATACACATACATACACTCTGCACTGTAAAAAGATATTCATATACATACAGATACATACACCTGCGCAAAACCAAACATACACTTGTTTCCACCTTCAAACAACCACCAACAACCACCCCAGGCATACACATACACAAGCATACAAAGGTATACACAAATCTAAACAAAAAAAACCAAAAATGAAGAAGGAGAAGACGCAGATCGGAGCAAATCGGAGCAACACAGTAGCAGATCGAAGTAGCTGCTCGGCGGCGGCGACATTGGCGGTGGAGCAGGCCCGGCGGGTGGGTTGGTGGAGGAGGGGAGAGAGAGGGGGGAAGATATGGTTTTGTTTTGGGAAGAGTGGAAATGAAAAATGGTATATGTAGGGTAATAAATTGAGAAATGTTGGTATATTTTGTAAATATTTGAAAATATCGGTATATTTTATAATTTTGGGGTTTAATGTATCAACTAGCGTAAAAATTTCTTAAAATTAACAAAACAAGACACAAATTTGGGGTGAAGAACCTCTCACCTTTTCCATTAATGAATAAGCTTATATATACAAGTGTAAAACCAAAAAATCTAACTTACTCCCTAAGTCACTCCTAATGGGCTTGGCCCAATATACATTTGGTCTAAACTACATAATTTATATAAAATAAACCTTATTTACAATAATAACTATAATAACCTTTATTACCCCCCTCAAGTTGGAGCATGAGGGTTTCGAATGCCCAACTTGCACAATAAATAATCAAATTGTGTTCGTACTTTGGTAAAAATATCTGCCAATTGAGCGCCCGTTGGCACATGTTCGGGATGTATGGTCCCTCCAACAATCGCATCACGGACAAAATGACAATCTACTTCAATGTGCTTCGTCCGTTCGTGAAATACCGGATTACGAGCAATATATATCGCTGCCTGACTGTCATACTTCAAATCTATCGGAGGATGGTGCTCGATTCCAAGACTCCACAATATCCCTTTCAACCATTTCAGCTCGCGCACGGTCATTGCCATCGATTGATACTCTGCCTCCTCGAGGATTGAGAGACAATTTGTTGCTTCTTCGTCCGCCATGATATCGGTGAGTCCCCTAAAGACACATACCAACCAGTCAACGAGCGACGCGTTAACGGACACCCCGCCCAATCGGAGTCACACCAACTGTGCAAACGGAGATCACATTTCGAACTCATCACAATACCTTGTCCCGGACACTCTTTCAAATAACGGACAACTCGGAGAGCTGCATCTCAGTGCTCCACCCGTGGTTGTTGCATAAACTGAGACAACATATGAACATTATATGATAAATCCGGACGCGTGAAGCATAGATAAATCAGGCGTCCGACCAATCTTCGATAACTCTCTGGATTTTTCATAAACCGGCTATGTGCAAGTGCCAACTGGTGATTCTGTTCCATTGGTGTGCCCCCCGGTCGAGCACCCAACAAGACAGCTTCCGAGATTATATCCAATGCATACTTCCGTTGACAGAGGAAGATCCCTTTAGGACCCCTTGCTACTTCAACTCCCAAAAAATACTTCAATCGTCCGAGATCTTTCATGTGAAAACAAACAGATAGATACAACTTGAAGAGTCGTATTGCCTACAGATCATTTCCGGAGATAATCAGATCATCCACATACACAAGTACACTTAATTGCACATTTCCCTTCTTCATCGTAAACAATGAGTAATCGGAATATGATTGTCGAAAACCATAATTCTTCAGAGATGTCGATAACTTTGCAAACCAACAACGGGGAGCTTGCTTCAATCCATACAAATATTTTCGGAGACGACACACTTTGCCGGACCCATCATTTTTATACTCCGGAGGAAACTTCATATATACCTCCTCATGAAGATCTTCCTGGAGAAAAGCATTATGAACATCCATCTGATGTAATTTGATAACACGCTCGTTAAGGATCCAATAACTTGATAGAGAAATTTAAAGAAATGCGCGGAAGCTAATAAAAAGAGTACTAGAAATGAAAATAAATGAAAATAAAGATAGAATGAATTAAAGAAAGAGTTTCTTAAATTCAATGACGGATCAAGAATCTCAAGAATGAAACTAAAAATTCAAGACGAGTCTAAATCTTCAAAAGAGACTCCTAACAACAACAATTAGACTAGTTAATCGCCTTTGGTAGAGAATAAAGTAGATTATGGAATCCCGACCCCCGTTAGAGTAACAAAGAACAACAGTAAAAATAGAATTTACCGCCTTTCTTGAATACCTAAAAGTAATCTTAAGATTTGAAAGAATTACCTTACCACCTAAAAGTGTAGACTTGAAGGTTGCAAAATAAATCCATAGTAGCCACACACAAAAGTGCAAGAGAAAATCTCTCAATTTTTATTCATCATAAATCTATATTGTTTGTCGTATCTAAAAGTAAAGAAAATAACCCCTTTATATAGGAGTAGGGGCTGGCCATAGGCCCTATAAAATCCTACTCAAATATAGTTTCTAAGTAATAATGAAATATGAAAAGAAACCAATTAGGAAAGAAAATCCTAATAGAATAAGAAAAGGAAGTAAATCCTTACTAAACTAGTAAAAATAAATTAAATCCTAAATAATATTGGTAAACTAATCCTAATTAATATTGGAATCAAAACTTAATTAATATAGGAAAATATATCCCAATTAATTTAGGAAACAAATCCCACTTGAACTAGGAAACCTTGATAGCAACTTGCAAGCAACTTGGAGTACACTTCATGGAAATCCTTTGACCATCCTTTGCACGTTTTTGGGATGAAACTAAGCACATTTTATGGGCTAAAAACGTGACCTTATATGGCTCTTCTTGGGCTTCAAGTTTGGCACACTTTAGGCTCCTTAATTAGTCCAAAAATAGACTGATTTGGATCCCAATACCCAATTCTTCCACTTCAAATTGTAGTAATTTTGACTTGAATATTAATTACTTGTACCTTAATTTGGACCATATAATATTTATATCATTTAGACAAACGATCATCCTTGGCTTGAGCTCTTCCTCTTCACAACTCAAGTGCAATCAGCTTGTTTTGAACTTTCTTTGTGTGAGATCTTGTCATATGCCTTCCAAGTGCTTCTAAAGCTTCATCCAAGTATTTCAATGGAGTTTTCCTTCTATGGATGCTATCATTCCCCTCTTCTTGAAGAAATTCGTCCTCGAATTCAAACCTGCATAAAGAGAAAGTAATAGAAGTACAAAAGAAATAATAACCAAGTCCATACCAAATTTCCTTGGTTGGAACAATATTAAGTAGTATCCATAAACCTTACTCTTACTCTTAAATTTAGATGTTATTATTAATGACTTTAGATACATCAAAACATCGTCATCTTCCAAAATAATAAAGTCACCAACATAAGAAATAAGAATAGAGTTCATCACCTCCAAAAATACCTTAGGTGTTTTAAGAAGTCCAAAAATATGAATTAACCATTTATACATACCGTACTTGGACTTATTTACTAAAGGAACAACATCACCTTGTATTCTTTTATGGTAAGCCTCCAACATAGTAATGGCTCTAGAGAACCTTATGTCATAAACCGTTAAGTAAGGATCAATATAATCAATAGGTCTAATAACATCAAAATCAGCCGGTAAGCTTTCATCTTCCAATATCCAATAAGAATTGATTTTTCCATATTCATCTAGGAATCCATTTGTATCCTTTTCCACATTCACTTGCATGACACTTCCTCTATCAAAAGGCTTTTCATCACTTTTCTGCATGAAAATACAAGAACTCGTGCAAGAAATAGTTAATGGATTAAGAAGCGAACAAGAGTTTTCCTCATAACCAATATGTATACTATCAACAAGTAGTGGAGATTTAAAAGTAGACAAATCACATTCATTCTCCACTTGAGTCAACTCTTCACCAAAATCATGAATTTCATCATTATAAATAGTAGGTGAAAAATAAAATTCAAGTTCATGTTCTTTCTCGTCAAACAAGAGTGGGGTGTCATAATAAGAGTCTTTATCAAAATCAAAACTAGATCGAGGCCAACACAAATAGGATAGCAAATCACAATCTCCCTGAACTAGTGAATCATTAAGACATGTGGAATGTACATTATTCCTATCATCACCAACACCCAAAAGATAAAGATCATTATCAAATTCATCCAAATAAGGTAGAGTGTTAAGCTTAGCAAGTTTACCTTGGACCTACCTAAACCATCTTCCTTACCTTTGTTTTTCTCATTGAGGTTCACTTGGCTATAAGAATTGGATGACTCGGCCTCTACATGCTTTTTAAAGCATTGAAGTTCTTCCAATGTTGGTTTTTTCATGCAAACTTCTCCAAAATCACCTAGATAAGAATCAAGACAACTAGAAGAAAAAGAACTAGGAATGTTAGGGTTAGAATAAGAAATAACCTCACCCAAACTCTCTTGTTTTTCATAGCTCTCAACTTCTTCTTTTCTTTCACTCTTATTTTTATCATTCTCTCCTCTCTTTTCTTGTGGAAACTCACTTACTTCTCTCAACTCAAGCTCTCCTTTTTCCACTCTTAAGTTGCCACTTTGCTCTCCCTTACTCCTCTCAATCTTTTCTCTCTCATCCTCATTTTTTTCTCACAAGCAAGATCAATAAGATCAATTCCATTCCCAATTATACGATTGTAAATTGTTGGCACAATCCAGTCACGATCATCATGAGTATGATTTTTACTAACTTCACTTGCATCTCTAGCTTCTCTTCTCATACGCTTTTGTTTTGCACATGAAGATTTAACATGACCTACTTTATGACACTTAGAACATTTAAGTTCTTTATAACGAAAAATAAAAAGTGGTTTAACCATGGAACTTTGTTCTTCACTTGCTAACATCTTCAAAAGAATGAACAAATAATTTAGTGTGAAAAAAGAATCCTCACAAAAAAAAAAATCACTCACACTCGTGTTTCTCTCAATAAATTGGCTTTTACCCTCTAATAATCTCACCTCTCTTGCCTTTTTCCACTTAAAGCAACTTTTGGTTGGTTCTCTTTGGATTTATAAATAAACCCTAGTAGTCATAACCCTAGATGATAAGGTTTAGGAGTTATAAAATAAGAAGGAAAGTGAAAGGCCAAAACCTAGAAAGAATAGGATTTGGTAAGTAGGAATAAAACCGAATAGAAAAAGGATCTTCTCTAATGAAAACAAAAACCTAGAAAGAATAGGATTTGGAATGTAGAAACAAACAAGGAAAAGAATATAAGAAACCCAACCCAAAGAAAAAAGAAAAGATATTACTTTTCTTCCAAGGAAGAGAATCCCCTCTTCTTGTTTCCTTTATTGACTCATCATGAGTATGATCTTTACTAATTTCACTTGCATCCCTAGCTTCTCTTCTGATACGCTTTTGTTTTGCACATGAAGATTTAACATGACCTACTTTATGACACTTAGAACATTTAAGTTCTTTATAACGAAATATAAAAAGTGGTTTAACCATGAAACTTTGTTCTTCACTTGCAAACATCTTCAAAAGAATAAACAAACAAGTTAGTGTGAAAAAAGAATCCTCACCAAAAAAAAAATCACTCACACTTTCTCTCAATAAATTGGCTTTTACCCTCTAATAATCTCACCTCTCTTGCCTTTTTCCACTTAAAGCAACTTTTGGTTGGTTCTCTTTGGATTTATAAATAAACCCTAGTAGTCACAACCCTAGATGATAAGGTTTAGGAGTTATAAAATAAGAAGGAAAGTGAAAGGCCAAAACCTAGAAAGAATAGGATTTGGTAAGTAGGAATAAAACCAAATAGAAAAAGGATCTTTTCTAATGAAAACAAAAACCTAGAAAGAATAGGATTTGGAATGTAGAAACAAACAAGGAAAAGAATATAAGAAACCCAACCCAAAGAAAAAAGGAAAGACATTACTTTTCTTCCAAGGACTAGAATCCCCTCTTCTTGTTTCCTTTATTGACTAGGAAACCCAATACTACTAGATTTCTAAAAATAATGAGCATAAGCAACCAAAAAAAAAAAATTTCTTCCAATTTTTTTTTCTTTTGAATTTTCGGTTTTTTTTTTCGTGTTACTGTTCACTGCTGCAGTAACCTTTTTTTTTTTTTTTTTTTGCATTCTAGCTCAAAAATCCCCCAAGATAATCAAGAACGGAATCTTGATTGAACCCGCTCTGATACCAATTGATAACATGCTCGTTAAGGATCCAATAACTTGATAGAGAAATTTAAAGAAACGCGCGGAAGCTAATAAAAAGAGTACTAGAAACGAAAATAAATGAAA
Organism: Petunia x hybrida; assembly: GCA_037355625.1. NCBI lineage: Eukaryota > Viridiplantae > Streptophyta > Magnoliopsida > Solanales > Solanaceae > Petunia > Petunia x hybrida. The sequence goes on along the minus strand of JBBBVM010001189.1, from coordinate 81,870 downwards.
ATAAAGATAGAATGAATTAAAGAAAGAGTTTCTTAAATTCAATAACGGATCAAGAATCTCAAGAATGAAACTAAAAATTCAAGACAAGTCTAAATCTTGAAAAGAGACTCCTAACAACAACAATTAGACTAGCTAATCGCCTTTGGTAGAGAATAACCCAAGAAGTAGATTATGGAATCCCGACCCCCGTTAGAGTAACAAAGAACAACAGTAAAAATAGAATTTACTGCCTTTCTTGAATACCTAAAAGTAATATAAAGATTTGAAAGAATTACCTTACAACCTAAAAGTGTAGACTTGAAGGTTGCAAAATAAATCCATAATAGCCACACACAAAAGTGCAAGAGAAAACCTCTCAATTTTTATTCATCATAAATCTATATTGTTTGTCGTATCTAAAAGTAAAGAAAATAACCCCTTTATATAGGAGTAGGGGCTGGCCATAGGCCATATAAAATCCTACTCAAATATAGTTTCAAAGTAATAATGAAATAGGAAAAGAAAACAACTAGGAAAGAAAATCCTAATAGAATAAGAAAAGGAAGTAAATCCTTACTAAACTAGTAAAAATAAATTTAATCCTAAATAATATTGGTAAACTAATCCTAACTAATATTGGAATCAAAACCTAATTAATATAGGAAAATATATCCCAATTAATTTAGGAAACAAATGCCACTTGAACTAGGAAACCTTGATAGCAACTTGCAAGCAACTTGGAGTACACTTCATGGAAATCCTTTGACCATCCTTTGCACGTTTTTGGGATGAAACTAAGCACATTTTATGGGCTAAAAACGTGACCTTATATGGCTCTTCTTGGGCTTCAAGTTTGGCACACTTTAGGCTCCTTAATTAGTCCAAAAATAGACTGATTTGGATCCCAATACCCAATTCTTCCACTTCAAATTGTAGTAATTTTGACTTGAATATTAATTACTTGTACCTTAATTTGGACCATATAATATTTATATCATTTAGACAAACGATCATCCTTGGCTTGAGCTCTTCCTCTTCACAACTCAAGTGCAATCAGCTTGTTTTGAACTTTCTTTGTGTGAGATCTTGTCATATGCCTTCCAAGAGCTTCTAAAGCTTCATCCAAGTATTTCAATGGAGTTTTCCTTCCATGGATGCTATCATAATTCCCAATTCTTAGCCGCAGCTACTGCCAAGAAGACATGGACAGTCACCATTTAGCTACCGGTGCAAATGTCTCCGTGTAGTCAATTCCTTCAACTTGATGATTACCAAAGATCACCAGCCTAGATTTGTACCACTCAACGGTACCATCAGAATTGTGCTTAATCTTATACATCCATCGACATTCGAGCGCCTTCTTTCCCGAAGGCAAGCGCCCGATTTCCCATATCTTGTTCGCTTCCAAAGCTTGCAACTCTTGTTGCATAGCTGTCCGCCACTTTTTATCTTTTACTGCTTCGGTGAAGGATGCTGGTTCATGTCCCTCTGTAATTGCTGCAAGGAAGCACACATGCTTCGAGGAGAAATCCTCATAGTTAACATAGTGTGCCAACGGATAAGGCGCACATGAGGATTGTTGAGGCTCAAGTAAATTTTTTTGACTTCGGACACATGAGCTATCGGACTTCCAGCCACAAGTCGACGCACAATGTCTCTGTTTTCGGACAGTATTGGTTACATAATCTCGCAAACGGACACTTTCTGTCTTCGTTCGCTTCCCTCGGCCCAACTCTTCTTCCATTGCTTCCATTTCCAAGTGTCCGGGAATGACACCTTGGTTTGAGTCATCTTGATTCGGCCCCCTCATTGTCCGAATTCATTTTTTCTTCCACTTGAGCATCATCCACAACATGTACTGAGGGAATCTCATTGCCCCCTCACTTCGAAATTGTTCGCTTCTTCAACAACTTCATCCATTCGGACAGTCTCAATACTCGGACTCTCTTTCACACCATCCTTTGGTGCGAACAGAAACTCGTTCTCATAGAACGTAACATCTCGTGACATGAAATACTCTTGGGTATCCAAATCATACAACTTCCCTACCTTTTTTCCGTTCGGATACCATAAAAATATACATCGACGACTTCGGCTTTCAAACTTATCATGCATTCGTCCGTGATTGCGTGCATAGCATAAGCATCCAAATACTCTCAAGTGATCATAATTCGGTGTCACATGCATCAAAACATCATACAGTGTCTTCCCATTCAACACTGATGAAGGTGTCCGATTGATCAAATAAACGGCTGTCATTATACACTCTCCCTAAAATTCAATCGGCAAATGTGCTTGAAATCGGAGCGCCCGAGCTACATTCAAAATATGTCGATGTTTTCTTTCAACTCTTCTATTTTGTTGTGGTGTCCCTACACACGAGGTTTGAAAGAGAAGTCCTTCTTTCCGAAAATAGGCTTTCATACTTATAAACTCAGTCCCATTATCACTTCGCACAATCTTGACATATTTATGAAATTGTCTTTCAACCATTGCAAAGAAGTCTTTCAAAGCTCTTCCGACCTCTTTCTTATCAATCAACAAAAATACCCATACAGCTCGGGAAATATCATCAACAATTGTTAAAAAATATGAGGCACCATATGAAGTTTCAGTTCTATACGGACCCCACAAGTCACAGTGTATCAATTCAAAACTCTCGGAGGCTCTATTCTCGCTCAACGGAAACACATTCCTAGTCTGCTTTGCCCGATGACATATATCACATGCTTTCACATTTTTCTTGCCGCTACAATTCCTAATTTCTTGAATCGGGAGAGAATTCGTTAGTTGAATAGAGGGATGTCCCAACCGTTGATGCCACAGATCCAACACATCCGCTTTCATAGCCTTCACCGATGACAATGACCGAAAGTAGTACAAACCGTCCGTTTGTTTACCCGTGCCAATCAACTTTCCCGTGGTCCTATCCTTCACAACACACATATCCCCAGTAAACTGCACATCACAATCATATTGATCGATTAACTGAGACACCGAAATCAAATTGCACGTTATTCTAGGCACATAAAGAACATTTCGTAGGGTCATGTGTTCATTAAGCTGGGTTGAACCTTCCTTCGTAGCTCTGGTACTGCTTCCGTTAGGCAAGCCCACCGGACATAACAATATCCTGTAAATCGCTCAACACATTCAACTCTCCGGTCATATGGTTCGAAGCTCCAGTATCAATTATCCACGGACCATTAGTCATCTTAATTTTCATTTGATTGGCGTCCGACTTCTTTTGATTCAACAAACTCACTAACACCTGCACTTGTTCACTACTCAACCCGGAGGCACTAGAGCTCCCGAATCCAATTTTATTCACCGGACGAGCCATATTTGCTCGTGTATCTGCACGGCCGCTTGACGACACCGTATCTCGATTACAAGACCCATTCTCATTCCGTGAGCCAAATTTCCACCATTTTGGATACCCAATAACCTCATAGAAATAATTTGGGTTATGTCCCGAACGATCACAGTTCAGACACATCACCCCTTTCCACTTGTTTTTCACACTTCCCCAGGGGAACATTATTCTATCAGAGCTTTATTCACAACTCTCACCCGGTCGGTCTGTCTCCGATCTTCACTTCGCACTTGCTTATTCAACGTATCTGCCGAACTCTTTCTGGTTCGTTTAATGGCTTCACCTTTAAACTCTGTCTTCTTCAGGGCATTCAAGATTGTCTGAACCAATCTCGCCCTTTCAACATTGGACTCCATGTCATCCGACTACTTTTTCTGTCGCCAACCATTTACTCCGTCGACACAGACACTCGCGACGGTGGCAGCACATCCTTCCCATCGATCGGCCATTACCACACTCTTTCCTCACACTTTAAAGGAGAAGTTTTCACTATTCCGATCACTTTCCGATCAATCGCGCGGTGGCTCTGATACCATGTTAAAATTAACAAAACAAGACACAAATTTGGGGTGAAGAACCTCTCACCTTTTCCATTAATGAATAAGCTTATATATACAAATACAATCAAAAAAGCTAACTTACTGTGTAAGTCACTCCTAATGGGCTTTGCCCATTATACATTTGGTCTAGACTATATAATTTACATAAAATAAACCTTATTTACAATAATAACTATAATAACCTTCATTAAACTATAATAGAATTTGCACAAAATTTTCCGTTTAAGTTGGGAATACAATGAATCTGGTCCAATTTGCAATTTCACATATTAGTTCAGTGAGGCACATTATGCGACATAGGAACGAAGTTCACAGAACCATTTTTTTTTAATACAGAAGACGAAAAGAAATTCATCAGAAAGTAAAACAGATTTTTCTTTTAGTGGTCGGTGATTAAATATGAGACTCATTAATAAAAAAAAAAAGTTAAGCAAAAGAATTAAATAATGGGAATTCCTGTCAGGCATCTAGTCATGGAAAAAGAATACGCGCATGCTATCCACTCCTCCTGCACAAGTTAACCTTGTACATTTTTTTTAATTACAGGAGTTATCTTTGTACTTCGAAATGTTCTTTTTTCTCTTTTGGTGTTTCTCCGATACAGAGTTTGACAATCTTAAATCCACGCTATATATATGATCCATTAAACAAACAAAAAGATAAATTGAAAAGCACTCGTATGTATTTGAAAATTAAAACCTACTTGACTATAGACGAAGTTTTAAAACAAATAAAATCTTTAAAAATTATGATCATATACAAGAACTAATATTTATGTGGTTATATTTTTTTTAAACTTTAGATCTTAAACAGATTATATCATTTGTGTCGCTAAAACTTTCTATTAAGGTTAAATTTGAAAGTTTAAGGTTATGTTTTTGCAAATTAGTAAAGGGTCATACTTTTGGAACAGATTTAAATAAGGAAAATTTACACTATATAACTACCCTAATAGCTTAATTACATAATATACCAATACTTTTAAATATTTTACCCTATATAACAATACTTTCTACATTTTTACAAAACATACCATTTCATTTCCCACTCCCCCAAACTCAAAACCCTAATTTCTTCCCCCTCTTTCTCTCTCTTTCTCTTCCCTCCTCCCCCTATCCACCCACCCCACCGTCCCCCTCCCCCTCGCCGGCAACCACTCCATCGCTGCTGCTATTCTCACGGCGGCTAAGCCACTGCTCCGTCACTGGTGCTCCGATCTGCTCCTCCATCTTTTTTTTTTTTTGGTTTTGTATGTGTATTTTATTTGTATAAACATGTATAAGGTTTGTATTATGTGTATGTGTATGTTTTTGGTACATCAATACATTAAATTTTTTTTGAATATCTTTGTATATTGTTGTATATTTGTGTATTTTTATATTTTCAAGTGTATGTTTGGCAAAATTGTGGTTTTGTATATTGTATATTTTTGTAGATTTTTGGTATTTATGTGTATGTGTATTTCATATGTATATGAATAAGTTTTTTGCATATCCACAAATTTATTTTTATGTCTTTGTATGTTTGGGAGTGTATTGAAGTGTATATTTTGTATATTCTATTTTGTAAAAGTGTATATCTTGTATGAATGTGTAATTTGTATGTTTTTTATACCTTTTTATATATTTTTTTCAGATTTTAAAAAAAAAAAAAAAATTCGGCTACCACCACCGGCGGCCGGCGACTGGCCACCGGCGGCAACACTGTGACTGGGAGCAGTGGGTGTGGGAGGGTTTAAAACCTTCATTTGTATGGTTTTAATAGAAGTTGTATATGATTTGTAAATAAAGTATTGGTATGTTTTGTAAAATGGTATAGTATTGGTATTTTTTGTAAATTTGGTATTAGGGTGGTATATTTGTGTAATTCTCCCTTTAAATAAAATATGCATAAAAATTAAAAATTATTGGGCAGCCCGATGCACAAAGTATCCACATTTACTAGGGCGGCTTTGACCCATGACCTATAGGTCACACGAAGACAACTTTATCAGTTGCCCTAAGGCTCTACTTTATATAAACTATAAATAAAATATACATGTTCACATAAACTATTGGAATAAATGAACTTAGTGACAAGCACCAAAAGATGTAATAGAATGAATGAGATTACATGATCCTTAACCACAGATTTTAAATTCGAACTCTGATAATTGAAAAACTTTTGGTAAGGAACGATTTTACCTTTAATATGGCACATGCAGTACAAATTTGGATTAATTGCCTTAATGCTGCATACTTGAACTCTGACGGGGACAAAACAAATACATATAACCGATAGAGTCAATCAAATATAATAAGGTGGGACTTAATTTTCCTGAATTCAGATACGACCTCTTCCTTATTTGCTGGACTAAAGTTAAATAAATCTAAATTACAGTCAGTTACATGCGCTACTTCTGTGATGAAGCTCAAAAACTCCTCTTCTTTCCTCCTATTCTTTTTTTTTTTTTAAAGAATTTTCTTTTTTCTTTCTATTTTATTTTTATTTATTTTTTTCGTTTTTTTTTTTGTTTGGTTTTTGCATGGTTATAGCTGACAAGCAAGGTCTAAGTAGGGGCAGAAGAACACCAGATACGGCTTCGGCCGGGTCTAACAGCTTTAGCCCAAACAATATTTTTGTGTGAAGAAAATTATCAAGATAAAGTCTAAATATTAAATACAAAACTGCATATTAACATTTAAAATTATTTTTTTTTTAAATTTTGAACTCATAAAGTTAAAATCCCAACCTCTAAATCCAAGCAGTGTATTGTCAAGTTATATATGGAGCTTCCGATAATGTATCTTGCAGATTATTATGTATTGCATATTAATCCGGTCAAAACTGCAGTTCACAACCTTTAGAAAATTCATCATTTTTACTTAAACATATTAATGTATTGAAGAATTATACACAATCCATGAACACACAGTTCACCCCAAGATCTACGTATTTGTTTCACTAGTTGATAGTGTAATCACATGCAACAAAGACACGAACTACACCATATAATAGTCACAGTCTATGGTCGTACCTGTTACAGAAGACTGTTCCAGCATTATTCGGAGAAGAAATCTTCACAAGAGTCTTCCACACGAACTTTTGGAATGTGAGAGAAGAAGGAAAAACTTTATTTGTTTAAGAAGAGAAGAAGGCCGCGTTCTTCTAAAGAGAGACAGTATGCTTATGAAGAGAAAGAACGTTGCTTTTATGGTTACTAATTGACACAACTGTTAAGGACTCTTCCTAACAGTTGTGTCTTTTCCTTCTTAAAATAATAAATATAACAAATATATAACTTATTATTTATTTGGACGTGGATACGGGTTGACCAATATGGGTGACCCAAATTTAATTTCCAACATCTCCCACTCACACATAGTGGGTCAACTCTCATTCCCAATCTGTAACATCCATACATAACGACTAGACCGTGTGACCAGTGCATACTTCGAGAGCTTAGTTGCTATACATCTGTTAGGAATATATAGCATCTCGATTAATGGAACCTTGGAGTAGATTAGTATGCAGTACCCTAGATCATTTATCACATTCACATCTCTCACTATCTCTTTATATTAATTTGAGTTCATCATTATGTTATTATGTTCTTGTCCCAAAGACAAACATAATGGGTCGACCAATGAACACAATTAATGTGATAATACTCATTAATGATCTTCCTCATCTCATGAATCTCTTAATCTCAATTTGACTTGCTTTTCTAGAAATGTCCCGCCAGACCGAATCATCCATGGTCTCTAGGCAACACCCTAAGATAGCAAACACCAATTGAATCTCAAGAAACTGGTCAAAGTCATGAGGGTACAAAAGAAAGAAAATTACTTATAATTTTCAGAACTTCACACGATAAGCAAGTAGAGATTAAACTTGTATCGCCCATAGGTCACTTTATGCATACGTGGTATGATCATGTAACACAGTATTAACTCCTTTCCCATGGAGCATATGTCTTTAGCGAATAAAATACTGTGCAGATGATAGTTCAGACAACCTATGTCTAAACCTTGAGTTCACATATCTACTCATACATTCTATTCTTCAGAACTCACATCTGGCATTAAGACAGACTCCCACTTAATCAAATATATCAAAAATACAAGCGACATCCTTATTATAAACTTCAAGCTCTCTATTATTATCACATATGATAATAATGAGTTTATAATTGTCTCATCCCTATTAATCACCTAGCAATAGAGGCGATTGCCTGTGTGAATAGGCCAATCTTTTTGTCTGTCCGACATACTTTAAATTTATGTACTAAACATAAAAATATTCTATGTATATGAACCAACAACCAGCAATTTAGGCTTCAACTACATTAACTTCAATAATGCAGTTTTATGTGAACATGCTTGGGAAAATTAAAGTATAAATACATCAACATCTACGCAAACTCAATGCCTTCACATATCACTCATAAACAACAAATGCTATGAGTTGCATTATCGGATCTACTATCATATAATGCGTAGAGATGTATTTCATGTTCACTTTTCTATATACAAATGTCTCTAAGGAAATTATACTTTACACCAATATGTTTTGTCTTCTAATGATACTTGGGATTTTTGAGTAAGCTATTGAGATTTGACTATCACACTTGATTGTGACTAATTCAATATCACAATCAAACACACCCAAATTTTATCATGAAGACGTTTAAGCCAAACAGCTTATAGCATAGTTGTTGAATGCGCTACAAATTCAGCTTCTACTGTAATATAAGGCTAATGATTGTTTTTGCTATTCAACAATATACACATCTTTATTGTTTAGCAAAGAAGGACATACACATATTTAGATTTTCTCTCATCTAAATATCCTTCTCAATCATCATACGTATAGCCTTTCAATTGCAGATCCTTTCTTTGACAACACAAGGAATAAACAACTGTGCCTTTGAGATATCTCTATATCCTTTTAACTGCTTTCCAGTATTCTATTTATAACTCAGATTGATATCCCATAACTGAAATAACAGATATCAGACATCATGAGCCAAACCATATTCCTATGGGTTCACGAGGACACATCCTCCAACTTAACCCTTCGGCTCTAGAAATAGGAGTATATATGGGTATGCACTCTTGTATATTAAATCGTTCAATAATCCTTTTAAACGATCTCTTGAAATTTGAACTTCAAGAATTCACCCATATCTTTATCTACATTAAGTCTTTTGCGTATTTTGAGAACCCATTTGTTCCCAATGGTGTTATGACCCATAAGTAGATCAACCAATTCCAACTCTTCGTTTGGTTTTACTAACTCCATTTCATGTTCCATTGTTCCAGTTACTTATCCTTAGTAGGGTATTTTAGAGCCTCATTTATCTTTCGTAGCTCTTAGTCATCTTGTGGAGTAACTATATATTCTTCCCCTTCGATCTCAAATCGACAATGAGGAATACAAAGACGACTCATTCGTCGAGGTTGAGATTGATAAAATTGATTTATCAATTGATAGTTACTCCCACTGGGACCAGCAATATAAATGAATTCTTTTAGTCATCTTGGTGCTAATCAGAACAGATCCATTATCACCAAAGAAACTCTTATTCAAATCCATTTGACTATCATTAGCGGAAGCAAATTGATCCACAGTTTCATGAAGAGACAAGCCATAACCTATCTCACCCTACTTAGGAAAAATATTAGCTAACAAGTGTGTAACCATCATGTGATTCAAATTCAGTTACAGTGCCTCTCTTGTTCATATATGAACACATAAACCTTGGACTAAATAGTATCTAGAAAGACACATGTCCTTCCCCTTGGAACTAGTTTTCCACCTGGAAAAAAAGTTTATGTACAAAAGCAGCACAAACCCAATGAAAAAAAATTGGATTTTCATCTATCCATAACTTATATGGAATATAAGTAACTGATTTGGGAAGATTACATTTGAATCACAAATGTCAATATTGTACTAGCTACAATGGAATGTAATACCACTTTTAGGAGACATCACAAGCATATCTAGAGTCTCAAGAACCTCTTGTTCTTTTAGGACATACTGGATTTTATTATCACCGTTAACACTTTTGTTAAACTTAGGACAATATTCTCATAGCAGTTTCCATATTGATATAAACTAGTATAAACTTATCGAGACAACTATGTACTTTCTTAGAGCCTAAAATTCATATACATACTAATCCTTAAAATAATTTAACTATGTTAATATTTATTTCACATTAGATTTGGAATCGAAAGTTCACTATGTTCCCAATCATCATCCGCTTTCTAATATGTCATAAATCTAACATAATCAATTATTAAAAAAAGAACACTCGTCTTAAATTACTTAAATTCAAGACCAACTACATAAGCATAATCATTACAGGTAATTCATATAAGTACACATACCTATATAAAATATAGTGACACACAAATCATTATCCAAATTAAATGCACCTTCACATACGAAACAATTTTCATAACAGGGATGCCATCTTACCTTTTATGCTTATTTGGCCAACTCATCCCCAGTGATGGTGTCGACCTTTTTTAATTGGCCTTAAGTCCTTAACCAGAAAGGAAGAACATAAAATATAAGACCAGTGAAGCCAACTTGGGCTTCTAGAAGCCACTAAAAACATCTTGACCAAACCAAACTTCTAAAGTTTATACCAGAAGGCAAATATAAGAGTTCTCTGCATTTTGACCATTAGGACAACCAATGTCCCTTTTTATTTTTTCTTTGATTACAAAGAGATGCCTTAAATTCATTCTTTGCATTTTGTCTTACAGGACAACAAATGTCCTATTTTGTGATCAACAAGCCACTTCATTCTCTTCTTATATATGCACTTGTGCACGTATATTAACAATAAGTCTTACAATAAAACCTCATGTATAAGTTTCATGTTTTCCACTATTTTTCTTTGTAACATATACTAAAAGAAATTCAGAAAAAAAATGTGCACACTTTCACACACACAAAGTGCTCACAAACAGAATTTTATTCCAATGTCAAACACTGGAACCAGATTAAACACCAAGACCCATAGGAAACTGTTTTCTTTTGACATGGGTTGAAAGAGAACAAGCATGCTCACTTTGGTTCTCCTTTTCACTATGCAAATACACACTTTGGGTTCACATTTTCATTCCAATGCACTTGACAGAGAATTAAGCTAGTGATGTTAGAACTTAATTGAAGATCCATCCATGAATCCCATTAACCAATTCTGGTTTATGAAATTCTTAAATATATTTATTTTGTAATATATACAAATAATATATATTCACAGAATAATTTTACGTCTTTACGTAGATTAAAAAAATGTGAAAGTGCAAAATAAGCTCATGAATGAATAACTTATATTTCTGGAAGACTTTTCTTCCATTAATGTCATTAGTTCCAACCAAAAGAAAAGAAATAAGTCCAGATGGAAAATGGTGATTAGACCACGTAGGTTTCACAAATAGCCACCAAACAACTCTTTTATTTTCTAAAACACTTTTTATCTCTTTTCTGATTACTACTTTTAAAGTTTTCTGAACAGCCACATGCCGCTTCATAGAGGCAAAAAAGCAAACAAAATATTCTTTGCCTTGGGACCAAGATTCCTTGCGCACAACAAGATCCATTACTTATGGAACCAGAAACTTTTAAGTAAACAACTATATTAATTAATAGCCCAAAAAAACTTTGAGGCAACATATAGATATTGCTACATAATTCTTGAAGTTCTAAATTTCAAAAGTTTCTGCCAAGGAAGCATATTCGATAAAGCCTATGACGTCACAACAAAACGCCGCTAAAAGTTACAACGGCACTGACTGGAACTTTTCCAAAGAAATAGTAAAAACATTGAGCAAGACACAACCAAGCCATGCATGTTTTACCAAAAAAAAAAAAAAAAAAAAAAAGAATTAAGACTAGGAAACAAATAACTCGGGCTCTAATACCAATGAAGAACTATACACAATCCATGAACACACAGTTCACTCCAAGATCAACGTATTTGTTTCACTAGTCGATAGTGTAATCACATGCAATAAAGACACGAACGACACCATATAATAGTCACAGTCTATGGTCGTACCTGTTACAGAAGACTGTTCCAGCATTATTCGGAGAAGAAATCTTCACAAGAGTCTTCCACACGAACTTTTGGAATGTGAGAGAAGAAGGAAAAACTTTCTCTGTTTAAGAAGAGAAGAAGACCGCGTTCTTCTAAAGAGAGACAGTATGCTTATGAAGAGAAAGAACGTTGCTTTTATGGTTACTAATTGACACAACTGTTAAGGACTCTTCCTAACAGTTGTGTCTTTTCCTTCTTAAAATAATAAATATAACAAATATATAACTTATTATTTATTTGGACGTGGATACGGGTTGACCAATATGGGTGACCCATATTTAATTTCCAACATGTATCAATATAAAGGAAAACAATTCAATTGGAAGTCCAGCAAAGGGTGAAGCAAGTAAAGCAATTGCTTTAGGCCTCACCCTTTTGGGGCCCAAATTTTACCTATAGTAAATTTAATTAATTTTTCTTTTGAAAGAAGAGTATTTTAAGTAGAAAAATTGTGTATAATTCTTTAAAAATTAACAAAAAAAGATATATTATTTTGATTTGTGATTGATTTTACCGTTTCAGTAAAAATTGGCGAATGTAAATATTCTCTCTAAATTCTTTACGTGTAAATTAATTGGGGTATCAGGTTTGACATGCGCATTATTATCTTCTTACTTTGCTCCTTTTTTTTTTCATAAAAAACCTATAAATTTGATAATCTCTTTCTTGGTTTCTCTAAGAAAGAATCTCCTTTTATAATTAAAATTAATAAAATCTTACCTAAGATAAAAATATGTCTTAAAATATATAAAATGGATTATCTATATTATCAATAGTAAAGGAATTATTTGTAGAAATTGATTCTAAAAAATATTATTAGTGACTTTGCATCTTAAAAGCTATAAAAGTAAAATTAAAATTAAAATTAAAAAATATATGATAAAACTCTTTTTAGAAGAACAAAAACTAAGGACACTAAAATTGAACTTCCGCTTTAGGCCCATACTTATTGAGCCGCCCTTGATTGGAATTGGAAAACTGTTTTCATTTGTGTTAAGAACATTGACCTCTGTCTAAGTCACGACAGTTCATAAGTCATACTGCAGTTTCAAAGTCTTGATGTTCTCAAGAATGAGAGTTGAGCATTTTGGACATACATCATTTAATTTCAACTTCAAACTTAAATATAAGTTGCAAATCAGTGTGTGTTTACAAGTTTGTCCATAGTTTCATTTCAATTTGAATTAGAATATGTGAGGTTGAAAAACTTTTTTCAAGTGAAATAAAAGTTCACATACAAAACTCCAATATTTTTGACATATGAAATTCATATCGAAACAACTTCTAACTTTCAAATATTTTTTAATTTTCCAACTTCTACCAAATATTGTGTAAACGCCTACAAAACTAAGGGAAAATTGAGACGAGTAATGGAGAAGACCTTGCAGTGTTACTTCGTTGATACGTCAAGATTCAATCATCTACTAGAGCAACTCCAAGAGCGACAGTACACGAATTTATTAACAACTTAAACGAAAGCCATAAATCTAGTTAAGTAACAAAAATTTATTTGTAGGAGGACATGACTCACTACGTACAGCGACTCGTCAAGCATTCCATGACATTATCTGGATATTTAGGATCCTAAAAAGAAAGCCATCTGGATATATATTGCACCAAATATGTTGTTAGAATATGTTATATTAGTTCTAATAATAGCTGAACAAAAAGCAAAGACTATCATATAGGATGTTTCATACAATATCTAGAAGTGGAGAGGAAGAACACACAAATTTCAAAAAAGTACAGCAAGAAAGACAAAGAAACATTGTACCTCAACCCACACAATATTAACATATAAGAGTTTAGCTCATAACATAAGTTTCAAGTATTAACAAGCCACGAAACTTGATTTGCTTTTTCTTATATATATAGAAATAATAACATAATATTCAGTTGTATCACTCTTTAACGAATGTAGATGAAATGGTATGCGCATAGACTTTTCATGAAGACTAGAAGTTTACTTTTACATTTCCATTTTCAATGTGGGATTCAAAAGATATGTCATCTTAAATAAGATGGCAAGAGTTACTTTTACAATCACACTTTCAATGTGCTCTCTGCATCATTATTACTTTCGCTTCAACATTACAAACTACTACATCACAATCACATTCTCGACACAATAAAGCTTCTGGATATTGAGAAGATAGATTCAAAAACTGGTCCTCAACTCTTTTTAGGTGTCATTTTGATGCCAATTCAACATATTCTCCAGCAAAACAAATAAATGTTAATCGTTGCCGATCTTTTATGTGTCCCAACATCTATAGTAAGAGAAGATATATACAAACTTGAATAACTAAATGATCAGCTGGATCATATATGATATATTCATATCAAACTTCTGTTGTCAATCAAGAACTCTTCTTCTTGCGATCTTCATTATAGTCCTTAGAAACCTATTTCTTGTACTCGTTTTGAAAGATTATAAGCTTTGTCACTTAACAAAGTTGTTAGCAAAATAATATTTGAACAATAATCTGAAACAAAAAATGAAAAATAATAAGGATAAAAATGATGATTGAAATCCGAGCCTCCTGACTTCACATCATCTCCTTAAGAAACTTAATCCCCCCAAGAACTCAATGTTACAGATTATTTTCTCCCAGGATAGAACGGATTTACCGTCACCGTTGTAGCGGTACCTCAAACGTCGGTGTGCTAGCGAACTAATCAACGGCTGCTTATCACACTTATGCAAATTTTTCTTTTGAAAACAAATGCAGAAAGAAAGGAGGAGTATGCAGAAATTTTCATGAGGAAAATCCGCAAGGAATGGCAGGTATTTATAGCCATAGGATTTGGAGTGAAAAGGCATGAAAATGTCTTTTCATTTTGGGTTAAGTGACTGTTCATGAAAGGCAGCCTTTTAGGTGGCTGTTCATGAGAAACAACCTTTCAAACAGTCACGTTACAACAGCCCTTTGGCAGCGTGAACAACAGCCCTTCACATGTCCAATATGGGAACAATTAAATCGGTAGTACAGTTTTATATTTCGTTACGAAAACGGCCCGAACAAAATATTAATATTTAATAAATTTCTTTCTTCTACCGATGAGGGACTCATTTTCCCTACATTTTCCATTCACACCACTTCACATTCCTCTTCCAAAACCCAACAATTCCCCACATGAATGGGGAATGGCTATGGAACATGCATGAACAAAACAGTGTAATTCGCAACAAGGATTAATTGCATCAAGATAAGTGGGTTTCCCTTTGAACTTTCCGTAGTGAACATACATCGGATATACTCGGTCAATCGGTAGATTTGATATCTTTGAACCGTCGAACTTTGGTGTATATCTAGACAACGTATGTCACACAATTAATCCTTTACCGTCATTCGATTCTTATCATTGTGTTCGTTTCAGCCATGAACACCGCCTGGTTTCATAAGTGCGTAGTGAATTGGCCTTACAGAATTCTCCTTGAAGCGGCTTCCACTTCACATTTACATAGGTGATTTCTAAACATATAATCCCGTAGATGTACACTATTTGATATTTCCTATATGAAACTTAGATAATCATTAAAAAATACTTTTAGCATTTTATCCTTGGTACTAGAACATTGTCTCATCACGAGAATAGATTAAAATATTTAAGTTGACAATGTTGAACCGTCATGCACAACTTTGTAATCTCCTTGAACCTAGTTCTTGGGATCTCCAGTCATTTAGGTAGAGTTACCGCCGTGATGACTTGTCCTCGGCCACAGTCCCATTCCCCTCGATGAACGCTCAACCACCTCTCTAGTTAGGCCTTTTATAGAGCGGGCAATTAATGTTTGTTTGCACGACTTCCAAGACACCGCTCCTCCACCAACTGTGAAAATGTATCCACTTGTGGATTTCAAATCAGTTGAGCCGGTGATCCAATTTGCATCACAATATCCCTCAATAACCGCGGGATATTTATTTTAGTGCAAAGTAGAGTTTTGGGTTTCATTGCCATTCAATGATTTTGGCCTGGATTATGTGTGTATCAGCTCAATTTACTTATAGCATAGGCTATATCAGGTCGAGTACAATTCATGATATACATTAAACAACCCAACACACGAGTATAATCTAATTGAGACATACTTTTCTCTTTATTCCTTGCCAGTGCCAAGCTCATATCAATTAGAGTCTTTGCAACTTTGAAATCCAAGTACTTGAATCTTTCAAGCACGTTTTGAACATAATGAGACTGAGACAAAGCCAGACCTTGAGGATTCTTGTGGATCTTAATACCCAATATTAAGTCGGCAACTCCTAAGTCTTTCATATCAAACTTGCTAGCTAGCATACGCTTAGTAGCATTTATGTTGGCAATGTCGTTACTCATTATCAACATGTCATCCACATACAAACAAAAAATGACCATTTGATTTGGAGTGTTGTTAATGTAAACACATTTATCACACTTATTAATTTTAAAGCCATCTGACAACATAGTATAGTCAAATTTAGCATGCCATTGTTTGGGTGCTTGTTTTAGTCCATAAAAAGACTTAACAAGTCTACACACCTTTTCATTTCTAGGAACCACAAACCCTTCAGGTTGTTCCATGTAGATTTCTTCCTCCAAATCTCCATTTAAGAAGGAGGTCTTAACGTCCATTTGATGGATTTCAAGACCATACACGAAGGCCAGAGCTATTAACATCCTTATGGATGTAATCCTCGTTACCGGCGAGTATGTGTCCAAATAATCAAGACCTTCCTTTTGTCTATAACCTTTGACAACTAGTCTTGCCTTATACTTGTCAATAGTGCCATCAGCTTTCATTTTCCTTTTGAAAATCCATTTAGAACCCAATGGCTTGTTACCAGGAGGAAGATCAACCAACTCTCAAGTATGGTTGTTCAAAATAGATTCTATCTCACTATTGATCGCCTCTTTCCAAAATGGCGATTCAGAAGAAGATATAACTTCTTTGAATGGTCAAAGCTCATTTTCCAATAAGAAAGTTACAAAATCATCTCCAAATGATATAGATGTCCTTTGACGCTTACTATGTCTTAGTTCTTCATCATTTGGTGTACTTTCTTTAGCTTCTTCCCGAGGTCGTTTAGATACTTCACCACTCGACTCGCATTCATTTTTATACGAAAATATATTTTCAAAAAATTCAGCATTATTAGATTCTATCACCGTATTTTTATGAATGTCGGGAATTTCTGATTTGTAAACCAGAAATCGATGTGCTTTACTATTAGTTGCGTATCCAATGAAAACGCAATCAATAGTTTTCGGCCCGATCTTCACCCTTTTGGGTTTAGGGACTTGCACTTTAGCTAAACACCACCACACTTTGAAATAATTCAAGTTGGGTTTCCTTCCTTTCCACTTTTCATATGGAATGGTAAGTGTTTTGCTATGGGGCACTCGATTGAGTATTTGATTAGCCGTAAGTATGGCTTCCCCCCACAAGTTCAGGGGTACACCCGAACTTATCATTAAGGCATTCAACATCTCCTTTAATGTTCAATTTTTCCTTTCCGCAATCCCATTGGATTGGGGAGTGTACGGGGCAGTTGTTTGGTGAATAATGCCATATTCCAAACAAATTTCTTCAAAAAGGAGATTCGTATTCACCACCCCTATCACTTCTTATCATTTTGATCCTTTTGCCAAGTTGCGTTTCAACTTCGCTTTTGTATTGCTTGAATGCGTCTATTGGTTCATCTTTTCTATTAAGTAAGTAAACATAGCAATACCGTGTACTGTCGTCAATAAAAGTTATGAAATACTTTTTACCACCGCGAGATGATGTTGACTTCATATCACAAATATCTGTATGTATTAGGTCTAAAGGTTCAGAATACATTTCGATTGACTTGTAAGGATGTTTAGCATACTTTGACTTAACACATACTTGACATTTTATGTCGTCGCATTCAAACATAGGCAATACTTCCAAGTTGATCATTTTGTGCAAGGTCTTATAATTGACATGTCCCAAACGAGAATGCCATAAATTATTTGACTCAAGTAAGTAAGAAGAAGCAACAATTTTATTATTATCAACGACCATTACATTGAGTTTGAAAAGGCCCTCAGCTAGGTAACTTTTTCCTACAAACATCTCATTCTAGTACAAATTTATCAGATACAAACACACACTTAAACCCGTTCTTAACGAGAAGTGCGGTAAACACTAAATTCTTCCTTATTTTAGGAATATGAAGGATGTTGTTCAGAGTTACAACCTTGCCAGAGGTCATCTTTAGAAATATTTTTCAATATCCTTCAATCTTGGCAGTTGCAGAGTTTCCCATGGAGAGCGTCTCACCATTTCTAGTGGGAGCATAAGACGCAAAGGCTTCTTTAACAGCACAAACATGGCGGGTGGCTCCAGAATCGATCCACCACTCCTTTGGATTTCCAACCAAATTGCATTCAGAAATCATGGCACACAAATCAATGTCTTGAACTCCTTGGGAAAGCATGTTCTCTTCAACCATGTGTGCTTGAGCCCCTTCATTTTTCTTGTCCTTGTTCTTATCCTTCTTAGGAGCATGACATTCTGTGGACTTATGTCCAGCTTTGCCACAATTGTAGCAATTGCCCTTAAACTTTTTCTTATTTTGGTTGTTCTTCCCTCCAGAAGGCTTCTTTCTCTTATTTTTATTTGGAGTATGTGTCGACACCCATTTTTCTCCGAACTCGGTTAGAGTTCGAAATAGGGCTCGACTTATTGGGACTAACGGGTAAGCCTTGGAGTCGCCACCTAACATATTTTTTAACTAGGCGTATTAGGGCACCTACTTTGTTTCTAGCCAATTTTAATGTTAACTCCGATACTTTATCTTCGAACCGAGAATTCTAAGTAAGGGTTCAAATTAACCCAAGAGGAAGGTGTTAGGCATCTCTCAGATTCCACTAAGTGTGGTTCCCGGCCGGACTAAATAATTTGGATTTAATAATAACTAAAAGCAAGTAAAATAATTTCTACTATATTATATACAATTTCAATACAAATAATTGCATAAGCGACAAATAAATCAATATTCCACATTTGCCATGGAGTATGTATGTAATTTTTCTTTCAATTTAGAGAAACATACCTCAGCTGAGTGAGGAGCTTCCTCTCCATCGGTTGCCATGAGAGCATCTTCATTCTTCTGACTATCTCCATTGTAGAACTCCTTCAGTTTCACACATATTTTCTTGGCAGATTTGCAATCCATCACCTTAGCTAGTACATCGAAAGTCATTCCATTCTTGAGATACAACATCGCTTTGGCATTTGCTTGAAGCCAGTCCAAGTCTTGTGGGTCCAGTTTTTCTACCAGTTTTGGAACTAGGGATCCATTTGCAACTCTCTTCACAGAAACATGAGGTCCTCATTTTACGATCAACCAAAGGTTATGGTCCATGGCTTGAAGAAATACTTTCATTTGCTTCCTCCATCTTCCATAATTCATTCCATCAAACAAGACAGGTCTGAAAGGATTTCTTCCTTCTCTCATTTCAAGTGAACCAGCCCCATTTGAGTCTTCACCTGTCAGTCCTGTCAACGCTAGAAGGGATTCATCCTCAGATTCCTTTTCTCCATCAGACTCACTGTCAGTTTGTCCCCAGGTTGCATAAAAAGCTTCTTTCCTCTTCCTTCTTTCTACTCTGAGGTTGGGTGGACGTCTGTCTTTTCTTCTATCCTTGTCGCTATCTTTGGAAGACTCCTTCTCTTTCTCCTTTATGGCTCTGTTCTTCATCCACTCAACTTCCCACATAGGGCAATCCACTACTGCATGATTCTTCTTGAAGCATTTAAAGCACCCTGAATAGTCTGGACTATCAACTATGTTCTTTCTCCCAGCATTATCTTTGGTGTTTTTTTCTTGAACCCCTTGAACTTACCCAAATTGAACTTCTGTCTGAGAGCACTGACCATAGCTGCTTCAACTGACTGTAAATCTACGTACTCTTCAGGTTTTTCAGTTACCTCAAGTGCGAGGGTCTTGTCCTTCTTAGTTACTGATTTGTTCTTCGACTCGTTCATCATCTCATGAGTCTTCAAACTACTCACTAGTTCTTCTAACTTGATAGATTTCAGTGGTTTTTTGACTCAATTATAGCAGTCATCTTTGGTTCCCAAGCGTCAGGAAGAACATTCAGCACTTTATCAACCATTTCAACTTCTGGGAGTTCCATATCCATAGATCTCATCTCTTTTGTGATAATGGTTAGCCTTGTCATCATATCCTGTATTGACTCATTTTTACCCATTGTGAAGAGCTCAAATTGTCTTTTTAGCATTCTTTTTTTTGAGTCCTTGTCTTCAGTGGTTCCTTCATGAGCAACTTCCAAGGCATCCCAAATTTCTTTAGCGGTCTTGTAAGATGAAACCCTGTTGAACTCTTCAGGCCCTAGACCACCGATCCCAAGCCTCTTGGCCTTGTGATTTTTTTCAATCATCTTGTAATCAACATCAGTATACTAAGATCTTTCCTTTGGTTCAGTACGAGCAACAACTTCTTCACCAACAACTTCGGTCGGAGTCAGATTTCCTTCAGAAACTATTATCCATAGTTGATAATCTTCTGCACATATGTAATTCTCCATTCTATTCTTCCACCAAGCGTAGTATTGCCCATTAAATTGTGGAGGCCTCAGAACCGATTGTCCTTCAGTAATTGTAGATGGTGCACTCATGATTTGATCCTTCTCAAGGTATTAACCTAAAATGAGAAGACCTGCTCTGATACCACTTGTTATACTCTAAGCACCTCATATGGACACTAGAAGGGGAGGGGGCTTGAATAGTGTCCTCCGATTTTCGCCGAAGAACCTGACTCTTAATCGCAAGAACCCTGTTCTTGAATTGTTGCCTCCACAAAAAAACATAAACACCAACAAAAAACAGCAATCTAAAAGGCACAATATTTTTACGTGGAAAACTCCTTGCTCAAGGGAGAAAAACCACGACCCACACTCTGGGACTTTGAAACAACTTCACTAACACAAAGAGAAAGTTCTAGATTAAAAACTCTGTAACCAAGGGGCTATACTCTACACCCTAATCACTCAACAAAGCTAAACTCTAGCTTTACAAAGTAATCACTCAAAGTTCACCTATTACAATGGCTTCTAATATAAGCATATAGGTAATACAATCAAACCGTGTAAACTGTGACAACTACAATCAAGCACCTAAACTAATTCACTTCTTTTGCTCTTGGTTCTTCACTGGTTGTCTTCAACAGTTATATCATTTTAAGAGTTATTGAAATTGCCTTATGTTTGCTCTTGACTCTCGTGGTGAATAACTGAGATCGGCTGCCTCAATTACTTGCTTTTTTTATATGGGCTTTGTAACCCTAGCAGTGTTTCACTAGGAAACCTCGTAAATATAGCAAGTCCAGATTTCTCTTTGATACTTTCCTTGTTCAGCACTGACTCTTGTTCATACTTCAATGAGATAACCCCGGCACAACTTTTTTTAGTTGACTAGGATGCGTATAAGTTTACGCGCCACTACTCCTAGTTCTGCATGGATTTGCATTCCACAAAATCTTTTCTATCAGCCGTGCCCTTCTCACCAAGGACTAATTTCTTCTACAATCACTAAGTCCTTCGTTTGTCATTCTTCAAAACATCCAACTCAACATAGAGCATTCAAATGTCCTATGCATGTCAAAATGGAGAAAATTGATGAGAGTGATAAGTTTGGATCAGAAGAAGCTGTAGCAGCTGTGAAGGAACTGGAGCAGCATCTGTTGGAGCTGAATGAGGAAAATGAGAAGCTGAAGAACCAGCTAAAGTTAAAGGATCAAGAGATTGATCGCTTGACCATCGAGTGTAACAGGCATCAAGCTGAGTTAGTAGTTGAGAGAGCCAAAAATACCAAGAACCTGGACGCACTCGTCAAGCACATCAAGCTTTAAGCCCTGTCTGCCTAGTCCTTTATCCAAACTCTTTCCCTATCCCTCCTTTATGATGCACATTTAAGACGATTTATGTTTTGGTCTGTACTTAATTGGGCCATATATGTTGTGCCCTGGATAGTTGATTTTAAATTGCTTGTTTTGTTTTTTTGTTGTTTCATCTATATAACTGCTGGTTCTATTTGGGCCCTTAGATTTATTTATTGTGTTCTTAGTTAACTTGTTGCCTTGTCCTCTAGTCTGGACTGTACTAACTTGTTCTTGTAGGATTTTAGAATCTTTTCGATGATGCCAAAAGGGAGAAGAAGAAAATGTTGTTGGGATGTTTGTGACCTGGCTCATCTGTTTTAAATTTCTTTCAATTGTTTTTGTTATTTTTGTCTTGGTGTTAGTATGTGTATTGGATAAAAAACCCTGTCGCCTCGGTACAAGGGCTTAAACTACGAAACAGTTAAGTTTCACCGAATACAACTTCTTGAGGATATGGTTTTCACCTCCACCTCAGGCATGATCGAGACAAGTACAAGATCAGAGTTCGGAAAGATTGAAGAATGATCAATACGGCGACCCCTCGAGGGAGCTTATCGCCTCAGAAAATGACCATGACTAATTATAATCGTCGACCGCTGTATGGCAGTTGCTCAAGCATTAAAAAGAGAGACCGTTAGCCGACAATAAATGAATACAGAATAATTACCGTTGAATGCAATTGTAATCCTCTCGTTCCTATCAACTATAAATAGGAACCCTTTGTAATCAAGAAGATCATCCAGAAATACAACGCTTGACTTATATTCCTTCTTTTAAGCTTTGTCTGGTTTTGTCCACATTACTGCTCGTTTATTTTTTACCTCGTTTATTTCATTCCATTAAGCATTTGCCTCGTTTAAATTCAATCTCTTCTCAGTCATAACTTTGATACAAGCAAATTACCAATCAACCCCAAAACAAATTTGATTTGTTTCCTAGCCCGATTTAGGCCAACACAACATGTACAGGGTCTTAGGCAACATTTGTTTGTCATCGTCAAAAAGGGGAATTTGTTGAGTTAAATATTTTGAAGAATGACAAACGAAGGACTTAGTGGAGACCCTAAAGGGTACAACTGATCGAAAAGATTTTGTGGAATGTAAATCCATGCAGAACTAGGAGTAGTGGCGCGTAGACTTATGCACATCCTAGTCAGCAAAAAGAAGTTGTGTTGTGGCTTTCTTATTGAAGTGTGAACAAGAGTTGGTGCTGAACAAGGAGAGTATCACATGAAATCTTGACTTGTCGTATTTACAAGGTTTCCTAGTGAAAAACTACGAGGGTTACAAAGCCTATATAAAAACAAGCATTTGAGGCAGCCGATCTCAGTTATTCACGACGAGAGTTGAGAGAAAACTAAAGGCGATTCAATAACTCTTAAAGTGAGTTAACTTTGACGACAACCATTGAAGAACTTGGAGCATAATTGGCAAACTGATTAGGTTCTTTATTGTAGTTGTCTTAGTGTACATATTAATTATTTTTACCTATCTTCTTATTGTAGAAGCCATTGTAATAGGTGAACGTTTGAGTGATTACTTTGTAAAGCTAGAGTTTAGCTTTGTGAGTTGTTAGGGTCTAGAGTGTAGCTCCTTGGTTACAGAGTTTGTAATCTAAAACTTGCTCTTTGTGTTAGTGGAAGTGTTTTCAAAATCCCAGAGTGTGGGTCGTAGTTTTTCTCCCTTGAGCAAGAAGTTTTCCACGTAAAAATACTGTGTCGTTTGATTACTGTTTTACCTTTAGTTTGTGGGAGTACTGATTGTAACTGCTGTACAAGAACTGAGTTCTTGTAATCACGAGTCAGGTTCTTCGTCAAAAATCAGAGGACACTATTCAACCTCCTCTTCTAGTGTCCCTAGGAGGTGCATAGAGTATAACATATACCTTCCGGAGGCCACTGATTTAGATTACCATAGGGTGATATGTCTTCAGGTGCTCCAAAATAGATGCTTTCTTTTGGGTAACCTGTAATAGAATTAGCAGGAAAAAAGAGTACTAGTAAAATAAACAATCAAGAGGGCCTTTTGCTTGCATTTAAAAATGGAAAGTCTTCACTTCAGCTGAAAATATGAGGTAAGAGAGGGTTATTCCATTTATCAAGAAACAGTATGATCACAAAGATCAAATTAATTTTCAAGAAGTCATGAAATTAGTTCAACTCATTGCATGTGAGGTTATGGTTCAACTCATAGCCTTTGCAAACATTTGTAAGAATGTTCAACGTGAAGATATTAACTTAAAAAGGGTTGACAATACTTTTAAAATGTATTCGAGTTCTCTATGTCATGGTCCGATGTCTTGTAAGGCAAGCCTTATAAGACAAGAAAGCCAAAGCTATATAAATTATTTCAATCTTCTTCTAATATAATTTTCTTTTTGTATCACAAACTATGGCAACTTCTTTAAACTCAAGATGTTCATTTCCATGAACTCAAACTGATCAGACTTGTTAAAATTAGGTTGAATGCCATAGTTCTGAATTCTGTTCTGTTTCCGTGTTCTTTTTCTCCTTTAATGAAAATCAGCTATATATGGTAGTTTACCTCCTTATTAGTAGGCGGTCGAATTTAGTGATTTCAGGTTTAACTCAGACCTTATATATGTATTAAGGTTTCTACTACAAATATTAAATTCCAAATGCATACTGTCCTAGAATCACAGACCCATATAGTTCAATTCATGGGTTACATTCGTGTATGTTAGTAGGCCTATCTAGTACATATCCAGATTAGCGGGCCAGTAATCTTCCAATAATGGAGGTTAAAGAAAAGCTATGGTGTTGACTTTTATCTTAAAAGGAAAAAAAGTTCACAAATAACTACTCCAATAGAGAGATCTACCAGTAGAATGATGAATGTAGATAAAACCTTTGAGATTTTCAGTAGAATTAAGCTTCTCCGCGTAAAAGGGTACGTAACCTCTATGATTCTTGCGAAACAGCTTCATATCTTAAGAACTTGTGTATTAAGCTTAAATGGTGGAAACACAAAAGTAACAAGCTGTAAAACTATTGGGTGAAAATCGGTGTGAATACATGGCACGTCGGTTGCACGAATTGAAGTTAACCGAACAGATATTTTGGATGCGAAAGATCGAAGTGGACGATGAAGTCACCGAAGTCGGTTGTCGAAGTCAATCACCGAAGACATATTTCAAGTTGAAGCTCGGTGAAACATCACCTCGGTCGATCAGCAAGCTCGGACCACCGAGGTTATCAATATGAACCTCGGTGGACAACTTCAGCTACGGAGACACGACCTCCCACTACCTCAACCCACTAACTCCATTGCTGAATGTTCTGAACGTAGGTCTGGAGATGGCCAAATATGAAGAACGTGGCCCAAGCTTACTTTTCTATAAATAGCTTCATTTTCTATGTTGTAATGATTTAGATATACATACAGAAACTCTGCCAAAATTTGTACTAAATCTCATATATTGAAATCTCATTACTTGTTCGCAATTTCGTCTATTTTTGCTATTATTTCGACTTTGATACTTAGATTTGCTTGTATTCACGACCCAAATTCGATTTGTAATCCTAAGTCAGTTTAGGCTAATACAAATTGGCGCCATCTGTAGGGATACAAGCATCAACGCTTTGTTCTAAAGTTGAACGTTCTTTACGTTCGAATTCTTATTTTTACCTGAAAAAATGGTTAACGGTGATGGAAATTCCGTTGAACCTTAGTCAACTCCCGATGGACAGACTGGTGTTCATGCGAATCCAAATTCCAATGCACCTATAATACCACCAATAGCAGATCCTTCCTCTTCGCGGTACAATGATGCCTTCCAAGAATTTCGTGCCTCGTTGGAGGCAAGGAACAGTTCTACTCCAAATGGAACTCCACCTGTGGCTCCAAGTGGAGGCATCTCGACTTTCATTCCTACGGGCGCGACAACAGTGAGACCTCCCAATAAGGCCACATCTGGGGGTTCGAGCACAATACCTAGCACAACGCCATACTTCAGAACGGTTCCCAACGTGGCTGAAGCTAGCTCTTCGATGGACGTCAAAAAATTAAGCAAACAAAATCGAGGCCCCAATCGAGGCACGAGCGAAGAAACAGCTCGAAAGCGTCCCTGGAATGACGAAGACCCAAAAATGCTCGATATTGAAAAGTACATGCAATTGCCTTATAAGCCTGAGGCTGCTCCAGCGCCAATCCCAAAAACTTTCAAAATTCAATTTTTGAAAAAATATGATGGAACCACCGACCCTGTTGAGCATGTGACCGAGTTCATGTCGATGGTCTTGGGGAATGATTTATCAGAAATAGAAAAGGAGTCAATGTTCTTGAAGAAGTTCGGTGAATCTTTGGAGAAAGGAGCACTACGTTGGTACATGCGTTTGCCCGCGGGGTCTATTTCTAATTTTGATGAATTGGTTGATGCATTCATCAAGGCTCACACTGGGGCGCAAAAAATCCTCCAAAGGAAGGAAGACATCTTCAAAGTCAAGCAACGGCCCGGAGAGCCCATCAAAGATTTCCTCGAGCGTTTTCACGCCGAGCGGATGGAGTTGCCTGCTATGGATGATACTTTAGCCATCATGGCATTTGAAAAGAACATCAATATTCGCAACTCCGAGGCTGCTGCCGAATTGAGAAAAGAGCTCAAATAATACCAAACCTTGACATGGGATGACTTGCACAACAGAGCATATACCAAAATAAGATTGGAAGAAGCTAAGTGGAAAGCTGATGGTCGAAGCTCCAACTATAAGAATCGATCTGAATCCTCATATCGTGCCGAGGCGCCACGAGGAAATTCAAAGGGTAGATATGAATCGTGCACCTCGTCAAGGCAACATATTAGTCAAAGGCTTGGAAATCAGCACGTGAGCCTACAGCTCGGTAGGAAAGTCTATTCCAACACAAGCCAAAGGAACACCTCGGGCCCAGCTCTGGTTTCTAAAAATAAGGAGTTACCTCAGATCCCGGATTACAATTTTAATATATCGACCTCAGAGTTGGTCAATGTTGTAAAGGGGACAGCTAGAGTAAGGGGTGCCAAAGGATATGAGGACCCCCGCGGATAAGAGAGATCAAAGTCTACGCTGTGAGTTTCACGCGGACTATGGTCATCGCACCGAGGATTGTATAAGCTCTACGCCTCGAGGTGGCGCATTTGTTGAAGAAAGGTTTGTTGGCGGAATTCCTCACAAATAGAGGAAAGGAAAACTATGCGAAGAATCGAGGTGATGGTCAACCATCGAGGGCACCACCCCCTGAAAGAGTTGTGAATATAATTACTGGGGTGTAGGAAGTAAATAGTGTGAACTTCGCAGCTACCAAGAAGTTTGCAAAATTATCAATAACAATGGAGAAGAGGACCCGAGTTGGAAGCTCGGGGAAAGAAATAGTGTTCGATGATGATGACTGTGATGGGTGTGATGGGATGATGTTTCCCCATCACGATGCTTTGGTCATCATGCTAAGGATCAACGACTTGGACATCAAACGAGTCTTGATCGACCCCGGAAGCTCTGTTAACTGATACGGGTCAAAATAAAAGACAATAAAAATGATAGGAGCGAGACTTGTCTCGAACTCCCTACGGGGTATCCACGAAGAACTTGTTCCGTGAAACCCCAGTATCGTATCATGATTCGCCTAATGCTAAGAAACTACCCTCGAGTCACACTCGGGACCCGCAAGTAGAATGATCGGGTGTTGGTTCGACAATCACCTAGTACCACTAGAAGAATCAATCCAACCAAAGGTTCTTTCATTAACTAAAGAGAATCCACTCTTCAAAGGTTTTCATCATTCATCAAAGCTAACTAAGTAAATTGAAAGACTAATGGCCCTTTTATAGGAGCCTTACACATGTAATATAAAGTCTAAAAGACCCCTAAAGTGGGCTAAAAAGATATAAGCCACGTAGGGCTAAACTAGGAATTACACCTCAAAATAAAAGAAGTCTCGCATTGATGGCACAGGGAGTAGGCGGTCCGCCCACTTCCCTAGGCGGTCCGCCTCTACAGAGGTCTTCCAAGGTTCACTGAGTAGTGGGCAGTCCGCCCATTGCACAGGGGCAGTCCGCCCCTTTGAGATCTAGAGAACTATCAATTTGACACTTAGCCGATTTTCGCCAATCTTCAACTAATCCAAGGACATGGAAGGAACATCTATCACTCGGCTTAGGAAATAATACTCTTGATAGGGCAACTAGCCCAATATACTTGAGACGTGTATTTTCTCCTTTCTTGCTCTTTATTTTTATTACTTTCAACGAGCACTTAGCCCCGTTGTTGTTGGTTTGCTAAACTTTTTGTTGGCTCTGCATTCCTTGTATCAATAAAACTACTATTTTACTTAGTTTTAAAATCAGATCCATTCACGATCCAACTATTCATAGCCCCAGCACAACTTAAGTTGAAACAGTACACTCACTTTTCATTACAAAAGTAGATTAAACTACTCGCTTGAAGCTAGATAATTCTAATTAAGCCACCAGGAATTATTCCTAAGTTAAAATAATCAATTCAACACTCGCACCAATATGTAGGTGGGGACGCCAGCCTGCATCGTGCCATTTAAGACTTAAGAACTTGAGTCACGGCCGTTCTAGCTTGAATGTAAAAATGCCCCATTACATACAACGGGCTAAGCCAGAAGACACAACATAAGCCATCACTTGCAGATGTATAAAACAGCATCCAACAAGCACACACTCGTCTTTAAAAAAAATGCCTGTTTATGCCTAAAATTGTACGTCGATGTTAAACACTTAAATTTATGAATGGGTCACAAGAAATACAGTAAAATACGATGGAAAAGTAAGCAAATAGAGAGAAAAATGATATACAAGAAAGTAAAGAGTTTTATTCCTTGAGAATAGTCGGATTCAGTGGTGAATCGCTTGATGTACAATACAATGTAAGAAGGGGTATTTATAGTAGAGATTACCCAGTCCTAATTATGGTAAAATACAAAGGCTAATAAGGGCAATGGGCCTATAAACTCAAGGCGGTGGTATATACGAAACCCTAACTAGAAGGTTGTAACCCTAAGGCAGTGGGATATATGCCTTGCGTTCTACGCCTGTACCGCCTGAACGGTCGTAATCCGTAGAATAGGCATGTATTGTCTATGCCCAGTGAATTGTAGGATAAGTCTAGTCTCGCCAGCTGGACTCGTATCCCCGTAATAATAGGTGGCGTATTTTTTTCTCATACAGTCAGTCCCCCACATACTGAGTATTGACGCAAGCAGTCAGGAAGTGAAAGCAGTGTACAAGACGGATATGAAAGATATCTCACTGACTCCTTGAAACACGCAGTATTTTTAACCAAGAATAATCTTTATTTATTCAATAATTCTGCGTGTCTTGATCTGATTGGTTGACGTTGACTCCATGTACCTTTCCAAGAATGCTTTTTTTTGCACTAAATTATTTCATATCTCAGGCCATAAGTACGCCTGACTGTTTCATGATCCGTTCTTATCTCTTCTAGCCTATGTATAGGGGTTTCGCGATAGTGGCACAAATCCTCTTCAGAGAAATACTTCATCTTCTTTAAAGCTCATTATAAAAGAATGGCTCTTCTATCTTCTGAAATATTTGCCTTTCACCCTGGTTTGATATTCCCAGAAAAATTCCTTTGTTAAGAATGGATGAATGGACTCCCCCGAGTCATGAAGTTTGATCGGAATTCTAATGACGTTCACCAGAATGTCTTTATTGTGGCATGCGCACTGATTACGGTGTGCTTTTTTCGAATGTGGCAGTTGCTGTGATATTCCTCTTGTCATGCGGGGTTTGCCAATAGAAGAATGCAATCCCAGCGGGACTTCTATATCTGCTCGTCTTTTGGTTGTCGAGGGCGAGAGTCCCAGAAGCAACTCTATTTGAACGAGGAGTGAGTCTCCGGGATATTCTCTACTTCTTCGAGCGGTCGATACTCGAGAACATTCTCCAAACCTACAGCATTCAGGGTGGCCGTATAGCTCTGCCCTGTTCTGCAGTTTCGGGGATTGTATCTGCTTCCAATCGTCTGGGAAGAGGGGGAACATGGCGTTCATGTGGTCATCGAGGGTTCCTTATTGGAGTCTCTCCAAGTGGATCCAAGTGAAGTATCGGGCCACGTTCTGCTTCCTCCGTTGTTCTTCTGAGGGATTCCTTAGTTGACTAACTTTCCAACTCCTGTGGCATAGAGTTTCAAAGATGTTGCTGCTTGGGATATCAAGTTGGAAATTTCGCCTTCCGAGTGCCGAAAGAGACTTCGATGCAAGAGCTACAATCCAGATGAAGAGTCTTTGGCTGTGAAAATTTGGAGGAACTTGCAAATTTTAGTCTTCCCTTTTCGTATTTTTACAGTTGTCATGAACAATGTTGTATTTAGAAAAAACTAATTGTATATTATGAGCCTACGGGCTGTTTGTTAAAAATGAAACGAACATCTACTAATATTTTTCTGCGTACTTGTGTAGTTTAAGCAGCATGTTTTGTGTGCCTTTCTAGGTTAGTGTCTTTTAAAAGACGAGCGTGCGCACTGAGGGGTGCTTCATTTGCATCAGTATTTGACGACTTATACTGCGCCTGTGATAGAGGGCTGTTTTGCGCCCACAATGGGATGACTTTAGCCAGTGTTGTAACAGGGCATTTTTGTGTTCCGAAACAGAACATCGTTACTTGTTTACTCAAGTATTTTAAAACACTCTGCACTATGCGGGCGGGCGTCCCCACCGACATGTAGGTGCAAATTTGCTGAATTGAAGAGTTCAACTTATGAATAATGCCTCGTGGCTGAGCTAGACATGATCTAGCTCTAACCGAGTAGTTTACCCAATTTTTTGTAGTGAAAAGTAGGTGTATTACTTCAATTTAGGTCTAGCCGAGGCTATGAATATTTAGATCGTCGATGGATCTGAGTTGTAATTGTAAAACTGACTAAGTAAAATATTAGTATTATTGATATATAGGGCGCTGAGCCATATGAAACATAAAGAACGAGGCTAAGGGCCCGTTGTAAAACAATGACAATTATTAAAGAAACAAAAGAGGAGAAAATACATGTCTCGAGTATGTGAGCTTTGTTGGCCTTTCAAGAGTAATACTTTTTGAGCCTTGAGATGTTCCAATTGTTTGGAATGGTTGTTCCTCTCATGTCTTCAAGAACATACGCACCTTTTCTAGCTACACCTCGGACTTCGTAAGGTCCTTCCCAATTCGGAGCTAACTTGCCTGCGCTAGCCTCCTTGGTGCTTTGAGTGACTTTGCAAAGGACAAGATCTCCTACGTTGAAAGAATGTAGGTTAGCCCTCGTATTGTAGTACTACTCGACCCGTTGCTTCTGTGTTGCGAGGTGTATGGCCGCTATATCCCGCCGTTCGTCCAAGGTGTCGAGTGAAGCTTTTAAAGCATCGTTTTTCGATTCTTTCTCGGCAAACGACCGTCGCATGCTGGATTCTCCGATCTATAAGGGAATCATTGCTTCTGTCTCATATGTTAGCGAGAATGGACTTTCCCCCGTGTTGGCCTTGGATATAGTGCGGTGAGCCCATAAAACTCCTGGCAGTTCCTCCAGCCACTTTTTTTTTGGCTTCCTTGAGTCGCTTCTTCAGACTTTTAGCGACTGTTTTGTTTGAAGACTCAGCTTGACCATTAGCCAAAGGGTGGTAGGGTGTTGAGGTTATTCTCTTTATCTCCTATTCTTCCAAGAAAGCGGTGATCTTATCGCCCACGAATTGAGGTCCATTGTCGCAAGTGATTTCTGCTGGGATGCCAAAGCGGCATATGATGTTCTTCCATATAAACTGTATCATCTCCTGCTCTCAGATTCGATCATAGGCCGCGGGTACAACCCATTTGGTGAAATAGTCTGTCATAATAAGCAAACACTTGACACCGTTGGGCGCTTTAGGCATGGGCCCTATAATATCCATCCCTTATTTCATGAAAGACCACGGGGCTATCATGGAATGTAACAGCTCCGCTGGCTGATAAAGTATATTTGGAAAATCTCTGGCAACTGTCGCATGCACGAACGAACTTGCTCGCGTCATCTTCCATTCGGGGCCAGAAGTAACCCGCCCTGATTAATTTGCGAGCTAGAGATCGTCTGCCGGAGTGGTTTCCGCATTGCCCCTCGTAAATTTTTCTTAGGGCGTAATCCACTTGAGAGGGTCCCATACATTTTAGCCAAAGGGCCGATGAACATCCGGCGATACAACTCCCTGTTGATCAGGCAACAACGAGCTGCTTGAACCCTTAACCTTCTGCTTTCCTTTCTGTTTGTTGGGAGTGTTACCTTGTCCAAGTATTCATTGATCGGGTGCTCCCAATCCCATATCGATCTCGTGTCGTTGACCTAGTGGCGCTCGACGTCCGTGTAAGTTAACTTAATGACGGATGCTCGGCTATCTGCACTCATGTTTGCAGTGGCTGCTAGGCTGGCTAGAGCATCAGCCGTCGTGTTTTCTTCCCTTGGTATTTGATTGATCGTCCATTTTTAAATTTCTTCAAACGATTCTCCACTCTTCCCAAGTACTCCTGCATGCCGTCGTCTTTGGCAGCATAGGCTCCTGTTACTTGATTGACGACCAGCTGGAAGTCGCTGTTGAGACTGATCTCCCTGGCCCCCAATATGTAAGCTAATTCCAAAGCTTGAATTACTGTTTCATATTCTGCTTCATTATTTATCATCGGCGGGCAGCTTATGGCCTTTTAAAATTTGTTCTCAATTGGGGATTTGATCACTAAACCAAGCCCGGTCCCTTTTAAATTTGAGGCCTTGTCGGTGTGGATCACCCATTCCCTGAGGGTAACACCCTCCATCCTTTTACGCTCCATCTCGGCCTTCGAAATTAAGTCGGTACTGAAGTCGGCAATAAAGTCCATGAGTACCTGGGAGTTGATGGCCATGCGTGGGTCGTAGACGTATCATATTCTCCTAGCTCGACGACCCATTTTGCTAACTTGCCCGAGAGTTCAAGTTTGTGCAAAATGGTTCGCAAAGGGAAAGAGGAGACTACAAAAATCGTGTGACTTTGAAAATATGGTCGTAGCCTTCTTGCTGTCATAACTAGAGTGAGTGCTAGCTTTTCTAGGTGCTGGTACCAAGTTTCTGCATCCAAGAGAGATTTGCTAACGTAGTATATCGGTGACTTTACCCCCTTTTCTGTATGTACCAAAACAGCACTGACGGCGACTTCAGACACTACGACGTACAACAATAACAACTCTCCCTCACGCGGCTTTGTTAGTAATGTGAATTGGCCAGATACTGCTTTAGTTCTCGAAGTGCCTTGCTACACTGACTCAAAGCTTTTATTTTTCATCAAGGCGCTGAAGAACAGATGACACCTTTCAGAATACCGTCAGATAAAACGGCTAAGTACAGCTATCCGGTCGCTGAGCGTTGTCACTTCCACTTCATTCTTCAAAACTTTTGGTATTGCCTCAACTGCTGCGATTCTCACGGGATTTGCTTCTATGCCCCTGTTGGAGACAATGAACCTATGGAACATCCAGGAGGATACACCAAAGGAACATTTCTCTAGGTTGAGCTTCTTACCGAACTTGTCCAAGATGTTGAATGCAAACTCCAAGTGGCTGATGTGATTCTTGGCGTATCTGACTTATCCAACATGTCATTGATATAAACCTCCATCGTTTTCCCAATCTGCTCCTCAAACATTAGGTTCACTAACCTATGGTAAGTTGCTCCTGCACTTTAAAACCAAAAGGCATTACCTTGTAACAATAAGTCCTCCGGTCTGTGATGAAAGAAGTCTTCTCTAGATCATTCCGATTCATGAGGATCTGATTATATCCCGAGTATGCATCCAGAAAACTTATAGCCTCATGACCTGATGTTGAATCGATGAGTTGATCGATGTTAGGCAGTGAGAAGGAGTCTTTTGGCCATGTTTTATTCAAGTTTGTGAAGTCGATGCACATTCTCCACTTCCCATTCTTCTTCAGCACCACCACAACATTGGATAGCCAATTGGGGCAGTGAACCTCGCGAATGGAACCATTGTTCAACAACTTATCAACTTCCTCATGTAAAGCCAACCCCTTTTCATAGCTGATCGGTCGTTTCTTCTGCTTGATCGGCTTGAAGTTGGAGTCAACATGTAAGTTATGTGTAATGATGCTAGTTGGTATTCCAGGCAAATGTGCCCAACCGAGCGCATAGAAAGTTAGCATATTCTTGTTTGGCTTTATCCGAGAGTTTGGACCCCACGTAAAATTGCTTATTTGGGAAACTCTCATCGAAAATCACTGGATCGAGGTCGTCGACCGTGGCCTTAGTGGGCTTTTCTTCCTCTTGAAGGTCCAGGGGCGCGATAGCCGGCTCTCAGGATCTGGATGCTTCGTGAGCTCCAAATCTAAAAGGTATGTTGGTCACTACACAAGGACCAAGCAATTTATCCAACTTCTTTTTCTAGTTCTTTATTTCCTTCTTGACTGCGCATGTCACGGTGGTTACATAACAGCTTCGGAATGGTTTCTGCTCCCCCGGAATCTCTCTCACTCCCTAGGGAGTTGGGTATTTAAGGATCTGATGAAGTGTAGACGACATTGCACGTACTTCATGAATCCAGGGTCTTCCCAATATAATATTATACGAGAGATTTCATGTCATCACTTGGAAGGACGCAACCTTCACTGCCCCTGGAAGGTGAACCTGAAGGAGTATCTCTCCTACAGACTTCTCGATGGAGCTGTTTAAGATGGTTATGGTGTATGGACTGGGAATTACCTGGTTCTGTACCTCTATCTGACAAATGACTTTCCAGTGGATGATGTTCACCGCGCTACCTGGGTCCACCAATACGCGTTTGACCTGAGTATCGTGCACCTGTAGGGTAATTATTAGGGGATCATAGTGGGGGTATAGAACTTGCCATGAGTCTTTGTTATCAAACTCGATCGCGTTAATATGGGGTTTATTGGTTATCTCTTGATGTGCCTCACGGTCTATGACGGCTCCGGTCCGGGTTCTGCTAACTCTGGGTCCGCCAAAAATTATGTTAACGGGCTTCTGGGCCCCCAGCACTGCCAGTATTGCTTTGTCTACATCACTATAAGGCGCGGTATCTCGACAGGATTCCGGCCATGACAGCGAATAAAAGGACGTTGATCTTAGATATTCGTTCACAATTTCAGCCGTGCTGACCGAGTTATGAATCATCTGTTGGATCTCGATACAGGCAACCCATGTTGTCTGACATGATTGCCCTTATCCTCGTAGAATACCTACAATTGCCTGGGCCACACGGTGGGCGCCAAACTGTTTATTCCTAAAATTGTACATCTAGGTTAAACACTTAAATTTATGAATGGGTCACAAGCAATACAGTAAAATACGATGGAAAAGTAAGTAATTAGAGAGGAAAATAATAGACAAGAAAGTAACGAGTCTTATTCCTTGAGAATAGCTGGATTCAGTGGTGAATCGCTTGATGTACAATACAATGTAAGGAGGGGTATTTATAGCAGAGATTACTCAGTCCTAATTATGGTAAAATACAAAGACTAATAAAGACCATGGGCCTATTAACTCAAGGTGGTGTTATATGAAATCCTAACTAGGAGACTGTAACCCTAAGGTTGCGGGATGTATGGCTTGCATCTTATGCCCGTACAGCCTCAACGGTCATAATTCGTAGGCTACACTACATTATAAGTAACTACGCAAGTATGCACAAAATATTGATGAACATTTGTTTTCATTAATATCAAAGGCTCGTAGGTTTACAATATACAATAGAGTTCTTTCGACTACAATACTGTTCATTACAAGTGTTCTTAAAAAAGTAAAAGGTCTCAAAAGGCTAAAACCGCAAGCTCCTTTGAATTTAGCGCGGCTGAGATCCTTCATCTAGATTGTAGCTCCCATTCAGAAAGCATCCGAGAGAACTCCCCAGCATCCGGAGGACAAAAATTTTCAAACATCTCGGCGAGAGCTGAAACTCCCATCAAGATATATGTCGACTCGAGCATTCTTAAGTACGCGGCCACTAATTCCACCAATTCCCATGCATGAATTATTGTGTTCCATCCAGTAAAAAGGAATTTGTAAGCGTCTGAGCATGGGCGAGCCCTTCTCTCATAATGACAAAAAAGCCTAGAGATCCGCTTCAATCTCTACTTGTCAAATGAGAGTACAACACCCCAACGATATCAACGCATAATCGGGACCTCTTTGAAGACGAGTGGGGTTGAGCTGGGAACCTATGCCAGAGAGGAGTTCCTCCCCAAGGCAGTCCACAACCAGTAGCCGAATAGGCATTATGGTAGCAATCTAGCCGAACCAGCCGAACAAAGAGATAACCTTGAACCAAAACCAGACTTAGAACTCGGGGACTCTTTAATTTGCTAATGGTGTAAGACTGAAACCCTTTGCTAGCGAAGGAACAGAGCCAGGCATTGGAGTATCAACTCGACACCGTCAAAGAAGCCACTAGCATGCCAAAAGTGTCCTGGATGAGAAGCCTTATGACAGTTGAAAGGGCTAAGTGTCCTGACTCCGCATGACAAGAGAAATATCACAGCAACCGTTTCATTAAAAAATAAGCACACCGTAATTAGTGCACATGCCATAAAGAAGTCATTTTGGAAAACGTCATTAGGATCCTTATTACACTTCATAAATCGGGGGACTTTGCTCACCCTGTCATGGATGGAGAAGAAAAGAAGGATAATTATGGAAGTTTCTTTGCATTCAGTTTCTTCAAACACCATCCATTCCGGATGAAGAAGTTGTTCTGGAAATATCAAATCAGGATCAAAGGCAATCTTTTTTAAGAAAATAAGCTATTCTTTCATGAGAAACTTTTATGATGGACATTATGTTTTCTGAAGAAGCTTGTGGTTTTCACCTGCCATGAAGCCTCTATTTATAGATAGAAGATGGAGCACAAAATTGGTCTATGTAATTATGGCTTGGAGATACGGAATGATTTGTGGCAGTAAAAGGCATTTATGGAAAAGGTACATGGAATCGACAACAGCCAATCAGGTGAAGACACTTGGGATTCTAGAGGAAATAATGTGTCAATCTCGGTCAAAGAGACTACGAGTTTCAAGGAGTCAGTGAGATATCCTCTCACATCTCTTTTGCATACCTCTTTCACTTCCTGACTGCTTACGTCAGCACTCAGCAAGTGGAGCGACTGACTCTATGGGTAAAAATATGCCACCTATGATTAAGGGGATACGAGTCTAACTGGCAAGACTAGGCTTAGCTTACAAGTCACCAGGCGCAGAGGATACACGCCTGCTCATCGAGCCACGGCTACTCAGCCAGTATGTGTCATAGGATGCAAGGTACACATCCCACCGCCTTAGCGTTTACCCTCTCCTAGTTAGAGTTTAGTATATACCACCGCCTTAAGTAAACAGGCCCATGACCTTATTAGTCTTTGTATTTTACCATAATTAGGACTGGGCAGCTATAAATAACCCTCCTTATATTGTATTGTACAATCAAGCGATTCGCACATAATCCGGCTATTCTCAAGGAATACAATAATTTACTTTCTTGCTTATTTATTTTTCTCTCAGTAATTACTTACTTTACCTCGTATTTACTGTATTTCTTGTGACCCTTCGACGAATTTAATTGTTTAACCTATACGACCAATTTCAGGCATAAACAAGTACTGCTCTACCTATTGTATTTGGGCTGCTAAGCGCACGTCTGCTATCTCTCGGCGCTCGTCCATGAAGTTAATTGAAGCTGCTAAAGTCTCATTGTTTGATCCTTCTTCAGCGAATGACCGTCACAGGTTGGATTCTGCTATCTCTATGGGGATCATGGCGTTTGTTTCATATGTTAGTGAGAATGGAGTTTCCCACGTGCTGGATTTTGTCGTGGTGCAATAGGACCACAGAATTCCTAGCAGCTCCTCCAGCCACTTGCCCTTAGCTTCCTTGAGTCATTTCTCCAGACTCTCCACAATAGTCTTATTTGAAGACTCGTCTTGACCATTGGTTGTAGGGTGATAAGGCATTGATGTTATCCCATTTATCTCCCATTCTTTTAAGAACGTTGTAATTTTGGCCCCTATAAACTGAGATCCGTTATCACATGTGATCTTTGTAGGGATGCCGAACCGGCACATGATGTTCTTCCAAATAAACTTATCACCTCATATTCTCGAATTCGAGAGTAGGTTGCTGCTTCAACCCATTTAGTGAAATATTATGTCATGATGAGCAGAAATTTCACACCTCCTGACGCTTTGGGCATGGGCCCCACAATGTCAATCCCCCATTTTATGAAAGATCATGACGCAATTACTGAACGTAAAGGCTCTGCTTGTTGATGAAGTACATGGGAGAATCTATGATAATTGTCGCATACTCTGATGAACTTTCTCGCATCATCTTCCATTCGGGATCAGAAATAACCTGCCCTGATTATCTTAGGAGCCAAGGACCTTCCTCCAGAGTGGTTCCCATATTGTCCCTCAGGGATCTCTCTCCATAGATAGTCAGCTTGTGACAGCCCTAAGCATTTAGGCAAGGGGCCACTGAACATCCGGCGATACAATTCTTCGTGAATTAAGCAGTACTAGGCTGCTTGTACTCTCAACCTCTTGCTTTTCTTTTTGTCTTTAGGGAGTGTCCCTTTGTACAAATATTCTATTAGTGGGTGTCGCCAATCCCAAATGAGTCTTGTGATGTTTGGTACTTTACGTCCGAATAAGTTAATTCAATCACGGCTCCCAGACTGTCTGCATTCATATTTGTAGCGGCCGCTAGGCTGGCTAGGGCATCAGCCTCTGTGTTTTCTTCTCTTAGCACTTGGTCGATCTTCCACTACTGAAAATTTTTCAAACGGGCCTTTACCTTAGCCAGGTACTCCTACATGTGAGCATCTTTGGCTGCAAAAGCTCTGTTTATCTGATTGACCACCAACTGGGAGTCACTATGGAGACTGATCTCCTTGGCCCCCATTATGTAAGCTAATTCAAGTGCTTGCATTACAGCTTCATATTCTGCTCCGTTATTCATGATTAGTTGACAGCTGACGGCCTTCTAAAAGGTATACTCAGTAAGAACTCGATCATGAAATCGAGCCCAGCTCCCATAACGTTTGACGCTCCATCAGTGTGGATCACCTATTCTCCGGGGTGACGCCTTCCATCATCCTGTACTCAACCTTGGCGTTCGGCATCATGTCGGCGCTGAGGTCAGCGACAAAGTCTGTAAGGACTTGTAGTTTAATGGTCGTGCATGGCTGATAAATGATATCATATTCTCCTAAATTCATGGCCCATTTCGCTAGCCTTCTCGAGAGTTCAAGTTTGTGCAAGATGGTCCGTAGCAGTAAAAAAGAGACCACGATGATCATATGACTCCGGAAGTACGGCTGTAGCTTCCTGGCTGCCACCACTAGAGCAAGCGCGGGCTTTTCCAGAGCAAGCGCGGGCTTTTCCAAATGCTGATAGCGTGTTTCTACGTCTAAAAAAGAATTGCTGACGTAGTATATAGGAGATTGCACTCCTTTCTCTTCTCGTACAAGAATCGTACTCACAGCTACTTCAGATACTTCCAAATATAACAGCAACGGTTCTCCCTCCTGTAGCTTGGTTAGCAACGGGGGATTGAAGAGATATTTCTTCAAATCTCGGAGTGCTTCACTGCACTGTTCTTTCCATTCGAAGCTTTTATTCTTCTTTAGGATATTGAAGAACTGTGACATCTTTCTGAAGATCTGGAAATAAACCGGCTGAGCGTCGTATCCGATAGTTGAGCCTCTTAACTTCCACTTCGCTTTTAGCACCTTCGGTATGGTTTCGATTGCTTCGATCTTGGCGGGTTTGGCCTATATTCCTCTAATTGAGACAATAAACTCGAGGAACATTCCTGATGATACGCCGAACGTGCACTTTTCCTGGTTGAGTTTCATACCATATATGTCCAAGATGTCGAATGCTATTTTCCAAGTGCTTGATCTGATCTTTGGTGAATTTTGATTTGACCAACATGTCTTCGATGTAAACCTCCATGATTTTTCCAATCTAATCTTTGAAGGTTCACCATCTCTAGTAAGTTGCTCCCGCGTTCTTCATGCCGAAAGGCATCAAACCCGTAGCAGTATGTGCCCCTATCCCATGATGAAAGAGGTTTTCTCTTGATCATCCGGGTTCATAAGGATTTGATTGTACCCTGAATACACGTCTAAGAAGCTGAGGGCTTCATGACCCACCGTCGAATCGATGAGCTGATTGATGTTGGGCAACGAAAAGGAGTCTTTCGGACATGCCTTATTCATAGCGATGAAATCAATACACATCATCCACTTGTTGTTCCTCTTCGGAACGACCACAACGTTTGACAACCAATTGGGGAACTGGACCTCGCGAATGGTGCCGTTGTTTAGCAACTTCTCCACCTCTTCATGAACTGCTTGGCCCCTTTTTCTATTGATCGGCCGCTTCATTTGTTTGACAAGCTTGAAGCTGGGGTCGAAGTTCAAATTATGCGTTATGACATCAGTTGAGATCCTGTGCATGTCGGTATGTGTCCTGGCGAAGGTACATGACCGAGCACGCAGGAAGTTGGTAAATTCTTGTTTGGCTTCAGCCGATATTTTGGCCCCCACGTAAAATTTCTTGTCTCATCGAAGATCAAGGGATCAAGATTGTCTACAATAGCCTTCACGGTCTTCTCCTCACCGTCTGAGTCTTTGGGCGAGATGGGTGGCTCCCGAGGTCCGGTTCCCTCACTCTTTCAGTCTCAAACATTACGTTAGTGACTAGGCATGGCTCGAGCAATTTGTCCAACAGATTCTGCTGGTTCTTGACCTCCTTCTTTACTCCGCATGGGATGGCGGCCACGTAGCAGCTTTTGGATAGCTTCTGCTCTCCTCGAATCTCCTTCACTCCCCATGGGGTAGGGTATTTGACGACTTGATGAAGTGTTAACCGCACTACACGTATTTCGTGAATCCAAGGTCTTCCCATGATGACGTTATACGAGAGATTGCATGATGATGTTATTCGAGAGATCGCATGTCATTACCTAGAAAGATGTCAATTTCGTTGCCCATGGGATGAGAACCGGCAGGATCACTTCCCCTACAAACCTCTCGCTGGAGCTATTGAAGCTGGGTATCGTGTACGGGCTGGGGATTATCTGATGTTGCACCTCCATCTAGCAGGCGGCTTCCCAATGGATAATATTTACAATGCTACCCGAATCTACCAGTACATGTTTAACCTGGGCATCACACACCCTTAGGGTAATGATTAGGGCATCGCAGTGCGGGCAGAAGACCTCATGTCTATCATTATTTCTTAACTCAGTTGCGTTGATACGAGGCTTCTTTGTTACCTCTTGGTGGGCCTCGTAAACCATGATGGTTCTGGCTCTGGGCATCGACTCCGGGTCCCCCAAAGATCGTGTTCATGGACTGTGGGTTCCCTGATTTGTGGTTACAACTTTGAGGGGGTCGCTATAGGGTACGGATCCTCGGTGGGATGTTGGCCTCAATAGCGAGTTGAGAAACGTTGTTTCTTGGCATCCGGTCACAGTTTCAGCCATGCTGGCCGAGTTATGAACCGTTCGTCCTTCACGGAAGGCTTTCCTTGTTCAGCTGACGGGATTGTCGGAACTTCTGAGAACGTTGCCAACCGTGATGGTGGTGTTCTTCAGGACTTCATCGTCGTTGCCGCGCTACATGGTCGTGCTTTTTCTTCCTAAAGACCTATAATTGTATGGGGCCCATGGTGGGCGCCAAACTGTTTATGCCTAAAATTTGCCCTACAGGTTAAACAATTAAATTTATAGTAGAGTCACAAGCAATACAGTAAAATATGAGGAAAAACTAAATATAACTGAGGAATAAATAATTGAGCAGAAAAATAAGTAGTTGTATTCCTTGAGAATAGTCGGATTCTGTGAGAATCGCTTCATGTACAATACAATGGAAGGAAAGGTCTTTATAGCTATAAGTTTACCCAGTCCTAATTATGGTACAATACAAAGCCTAATAAGGTCATGGACCTGTTTACTCAAGGAGGTGATATATATTAA
The DNA here is from genome assembly GCA_037355625.1 of Petunia x hybrida. Taxonomy (NCBI): domain Eukaryota; kingdom Viridiplantae; phylum Streptophyta; class Magnoliopsida; order Solanales; family Solanaceae; genus Petunia; species Petunia x hybrida. The sequence continues at coordinate 39,930 of JBBBVM010001189.1, read as the reverse complement.
ACCTAGCAATGAGACTGTAAACATAAGGCGGCGGGATGTATGCTTTACGTCGCAGAGCCCGAGCCTGATGAGAGACCGTGGCTTGGGAGCAGGCGTGTATTCTCTGTGCCCGATGATTTGTACGTTAAGTCTAGTTTTTGCCAGCTGGACTCGTATCCCGATAATCATAGGTGACATATTTCTACTCATACAATAATATAGATAGATATAAATAGGTTGGTTTAGCATCTACATAAGGCGGAGTTGAAGGTTTTACCCTTTAATGCATCCATAAAAATTATAAAATGGATCCTTTTTATTATAAGGAGATTTACAAAAATATACAACCCTAACACCATATTTACAAAAAATACCGATAGTTTACCACTTTACAAACATAGCAATAGTTTTTTTATATTACATTTACAAGTTTCAACAAATACCTACAATTTAGGATTTCATCTCCTTCTTCCTACCTTCTCCACCCATCACTGCCCTAGTGGGTTGCTTCCGCCACTCACCGCCGCCAGCCATCTACCGCCGACCACCGGACAGCCGTCGTCGCTGCCACCAGAGCTTTTATTTTTGTAAAGTTTTTTGGATCTACAAGATGAAACATACAAAAATACTCACATATACATTGAAAGTTTTTAAAAATTAATGTTTTGAACCTATACATAACCAAACATACACAAATATACAAAAAAATACACAAACATACAAAAGATATACAAAAAGTACACATACAAATAACTATCTATTCTAAACATACATATACACAAGCATACAACAACATCTACATATATACAAAAACATACACGTACAAAAGTGGATATAGACATTTAAATACAAAATATACAAAGATATACATATTTATATATATATATATAAAATGCAAAAAAATACATGAAATAGACAATTTTATGCACATACAAAACGGAAAAACAAAGGGAAGATCAGATCGGGGCGGCCCTGGAAAACAACATCAGCACCGCCGGAAACACACAGTAGCTGCTCGCGCCGCCGCTGTAGAGAAGCAATGCCGCCGCAGAGGCAGCAGTGCCGCTGCACTTCAGCAGCAGCGATCGTAGCACAACAACTGCAGCGGAGATGTGGTCGCCATAGACATGTGGAGGAGGACAGCGGCCGGGTAGGTAGGTGGATGGAGGAGGGGAGAGAAGGAGAGAGAAAGAAATTAAGATTTTATGTTTGGGGGAAAGTGGGAAATGAAAAAAATTGTATGTAGGGTAATTTTTGAAAACTATTGTTATATTTTGTAAATATAGTAAAAGTACTGGTATTTTTGGTAATTTAGCTATGAGAGTAGTCAAGTGGCGTAAATTTTCCTTTATTATATTATATTTTGACTTTACTTTTGTTTTTGTTTTTGAAAAAGGACAGTACATTAATATGATGAGAAACTTTGCTCCTTTTTTCTTTTAAATAAAGGGAACCTATAGCGTTTTTTGAAAACGGAAGGAGAGAAACGACTCCGCATAAATTTTCGTGGAAGTGCACTCTTCCTTTCCTTTCCTTCCCTTCGTAAGCAAACAAAAGTGCAACTTTATCCACGAGAAAATTTTACCCAATATCCTCATATTTGATTGGTTTTGATTGTTTTTTCTCATTTTTTTCCTTTGGTTTAAAGTAAATAACTTCCAACTTGGCAAGTATTTCTCTGTCAAGATTTCAAGATAATCTAGTTGAGAGATCAGATGAAAGAGTAGAAGCAAGTGTTGCCTAATTACCAAGATTTTAAGACAATTTAGATGAGAGCAGGGGTGATGGGTCGAGTAAGGATTAGTGTTACCTATTTGCTAAAATTTCAAGGCAATATAGTTAGGGACATGGGTAATTGATGCCCTCCAAAGATTTCATGGGCTGCCTATTTACCAAGATTTCAAAGTAATATAGTTGAACACGAATGAAAGGTGTTAATGAAAAGTATTACCCTACCAAGTTCAATGCAATTTAGTAGCGGATTATCATTTTTGTTAGACCATATTAACGGAGTCTAAAAGGCAAACAATTGCCTCCAAAGTGATAGTATGTAAATCTCCCACATAATTCTTGAAAATTGCTAGTAAAAATATCTAGGGTTGGCCGTTTGGTGTGTTGGTAGAATTTTGTCAAAGTTTAGTTTGGCATTTCGGTATTCTATTTACAAGTGGTGCATACCAAATATCGTATCGAAGTATTTCGGTATAGATCAGTATTTTGCTTTTTGGATCAATTTTCTTTCGATTAATTTATTTCTTTCGGTGCGGTATTATTGTATACTAAAGTACCAAAATGCTTATACTAAATTTGTTTTGTTCCAACTTCTTTGGCACTGCATGAGTTTTCATATGCTTACTTGTCATCTCCCTCTTAGATATGGTTAAGTAAAAGGCAACAACAGGTTTTGGTGGAAGAAATGGAGGAAAGTAACTAAGAGATTAGAGGAGGAAGAGACACATGCAACAACATTTAGGATAAAATGTTCAAAAGTAACTTAGGACCCGTTTGTCCATGACATCTTTTTCATTTTTTTAAAAAAAGTTTGTGAAAACATGTTTTCCCCAAGAAAAACTTCTAATTTTTGGAGATTTTTTAGAAAACAGTTTTTGGAAAATCAAAAAATATTTTTGACTATTTTTTCAAGTTTTTCAAAAAATTAATTTTCTGCACTGACAAAATTCCAACTTTTTTTCAAGTAAAATTTATGTTCAAACACAACTTCAACTTCCAAATTAAACTTTACAACTCAATTTAAAAAAAATTCTTTTCAAAAACTTTTTGGTATTCTTGTCCAAACGGCTACTTAATATTTACTTTGAGTTGAAGTTGAAATGTTGGATGAGTTTGGTAGGGGGATTTGCAAAAATATGACACGGGAAGCTTTGGTTTGCCAAAATGCCCTCACTAACAGATGTTTAGCAAAAATGCCCTCATTAGTTTAATGAAATTTTTTTCGGACCAAAATACCCCCTACAAATCAGTAAAAAGACGCGCCCCCAGTCCCTCCCCTTCCTTTTCTCCATTCACGCTATCAAGAAAACCATAAAACCCCCCATTCCTTTTACAGATTGCTTTGTTCAAGAGAAGATTCAACGTAAGATTTCTTCAAGTTGCAAGGGTAAAGTTCTCTGCAACTATTGCCAAGAGTTTAAATTTTGCTGCAAAGAGTGAAAAATATCTAAAGTATTGGCAATAGCCAAGACTTTAAACTCTACTGCAATGGGAGGCTGTGTAGAGACTTCTTGCCTATTGCCAAGACTTTAAGCCCTGTTGCCATGGTCTTTACAACTACAGAAAAAGTCTCTACAACTATTGACAATAGCCAACACTTTAAATTCCAGCGGAAGGGGGAACTTGTACAAATAGTCTCTGCAAGTATTGACAATTGCCAGAACTTTAAACTCTAGTGGAAGGAGCAACTTGTACAAATAGTCTCTGCAAGTATTGGCAATTGCCAAGACTTTTACCTATATTGCAATGCAAAACTTGCAGAGAAAGTCTCTGCAACTCTTGGCAATAGCCAAGACTTCAAGTTCTGGCAAGGGGGGCCTTACACTAAAAATCTCTGAGAGTATTGGCAATTGCCAAGACTTCTACCTCTACTGCAGTGAACAAGTTGGAGACAAAGTCTCTGCAACTCTTGGCGATAGCCAAGACTTTAAGTTCTGGCAAGGGGGACCTTACACTAAAAGACTCTAAGAGTATTGGCAATTGCCAAGACTTCTACCTCTACTGCAGTGAACAAGTTGGAGACAAAGTCTCTGCAACTCTTGGCAATAGGCAAGACTCTAAGTTCTGGTGGAAGCGACAACTTACACAGAACATCTCTATAAGTATTGGCAATAGCCAAGACTTTAAACTCTACTGCAATAAGCAACTTGCATAGAAAGTCTATGCAACTCTTGGCCATGGTCAAGATGTTAAACTCTATGCAAAACATGAATATCTAATAGCCATAGGCAATAAAAACCTTCAAATCACTGGAATCAAGCAAACACAAGAAAAAAAATCTCAAATTTCTAGCACACAAAGAAGAAAGAAGGAGGCCAGGAATGGGGAAAGAGAGAAGGAAATCTTTCAGCGTGAATTAAACAAGTTGGGGGCCACACAAAGAAGAAAGAAGGAGGCCAGGAATGGGGAAAGGGAGAAGGAAATCTTAAGCGTGAATTAACATAAGTTGGGGGGCAAAATAGTCCTTTCATAAGGGAGGTATGATGTGGAAGGCATTTACTTAAAATATTTGTAAGTGGGGGCAATTAGGTATGACCATGTCTTATTGAGGGCACTAGGTGAAAATTTTTGAGTTTGGTACATGAGTTAATTGGGCTGAATTGCAAAAATATGATACGGGAAGCAATGGTTTGCCAAAATGCCCTCAATAACAGTGGTATAGCAAAACTGCCCTCCATTAGTTTAATGAAACTTATTCTGGACGAAAATACCCCTCACAATTAATAAAAAGACCCACACTATCCTCTCCTTCTTTTTCTCCATTCAAACAATCTCTAAACTCTAAAAACCTACAACTTTTACAGATTCTTCAATTGAAACGAAGATTCAAGGTTAGATTCCTTCATATTCCTACTCTCTTACATTCATTTGGATAACCTTGTAGAAAATCTATGAAAATGAGTATCTTACACAGACTTCTTGGCAATGGATACCTTGCACAGACTTTTTGGCAATTGAGAAAACTTTAAGCCCTGTTGCAATGGGCAACTTGTCTCTGCAAGTCTTGGCTATGCAAAGAGTTTAATCTCTGGTGCAATGGCACCTTACACAGACTTCCCTGGCAATTGCCAAGACTTCAAGCTTTATTGTAGTGGCCAACTAGCAAAGAAAGTCTCTGCAAATCTTGGCTATTGCAAAGAGTTTAAGCTCTGGTTCAATGGGCACCTTACAAAGACTTCCTGGCAATTGCCAAGACTTCAAGCCTTGTTGTATTGGCCAATTTGTAGAGAAAGTCTCTGCAAGTCTTGGCTATTGCCAAGAGTTCAAGCTCTGGTGCAATGGGCACCTTGCACCGACTTCTTGGCAATTGCCAAGACTTCAAGCCCTGTTGCAGTGGGTAATTTGCAGAGAAAGTCTCTTCAAGTTTTGGTTATTGCCAAGAGTTCAAGCTCTGGTGCAATTGGCACCTTGCATAGACTTCTTGGCAATTGCCAAAACTTCAAGCCTTGTTGCATTGGGTAATTTGTGAGAAAATCTCCGCAAATTTTGGTTATTGCCAAGAGTTCAAGCTCTGATGCAATGGGCGCCTTAACTAGAAAATCAAAGTGGAATCTAACACAAGAAAAATAAAAATAAGATTGAATGAAAGTTACGAACATCGTCATTAAGGGTCAACTTATCACTGGAGAAATCAAGAAACCGACTTCTTTTATCAATGGTAACACCACCCAAGTGATGTTACTAAATTCTCTGCAACTTTTGGCAATATCAAATATTAAGGTCGGATGGAAGGAGGCAACTTGTAGGGGAAGACTCTGAAAGTATTGGCACTTGCCAATACATTACGATCGGGTGCTATAGGCAACCTGCAGACAAAGTCTCTGCAAGTATTGGCAATAGCCAAGACTTTAAGATCTATGCAATAGGCAACTTGCAGAGAAAGTCTCTTCAAGTCTTGGCAATAGCCAAGACTTTAATCTCTGTGCAATCGAGGCTACTTGCAGAGAAAGTCTCTGCATTAATGGCAATAGTCAAGACTTTATGCTCTGTGCAATGAGCAACAACAATATCTAATTGTTATTGTCAATAAGAGCCTTAAAATCATCTTAATCAAGCATAAGAAGTAAAAAAAATCACAGGAACGTCAAATTTAATTCAACGATCATCAATCAAAATGGAAAAAAGTTACAGATAAGTGTATAGATAATAATTACCAAAAAGAAATACAGAAAAAAATAAATACAAATAAAGGATTAGGTAAAATAAAAATTATATTATAACACAAATTAAAGAAAAATAATAAAATAAATAAAACTTTTACAAATTTCCTAAATCTCTCTAGGACACAAAGAAGAAAGAAGAAAATGAAGGAGGAACGAGAGAAGGAAAGAGAGAAGGAGACTATTCCATGTGAATTGGGTTTAGCAGGGGCAAAATAGTCTTTTCGCATAGTGAGGGATGATGTGGAGGGCATTTACTTAAAATATTTGAAAATGGGAACAAATTGGTAAGACCAGTGCTTATGAAGGGCACTGCGTGAAATTTTTTGAGTTAATTGTGATGGGTTAGTTGGGCCAGATTGCCAGAATTAAGAAGTGAATTTGCCAATCTAGGTATGGAATATAACATTTTCGATATATGCACAAAAATAGCTGGGAATTTGGGGATCTCGAATTACCAAGATTCTCTTACCATATTTCGAATCAATTTTCAATATTCTTAAATTGTCATTCAATGTTTTGATACCGAAATACAGATTTAATTCGGTCCAATACAGTATTCGATATTTCAGTCTTTATGCCCATTCTTAATAATATCAAGCGGTAAATAAAATTGTTCTATTAATTTGATCAATTGATAAAATGCTCAAACGATGAACTCATTGTGTATATGTTGAAACTAACCAAATTACCCGAATGTATAAAATATTCAGAGGCTATAAACCTTGGGTTCTTTGTTTGCTTATTCCAATTCTTTATCTTTCTTTTTATAACCAAGAAAGCACTGAATAAAACTTGGGCTCTTTGTTTGCTTGTTTCAATTCTTCGCTTCTTCGAGGCAAAGTTCGAAACTCCACATATCACACGTCTTAGCACTAGATCAAAGCCCCAGAAACTCCACCTCTTTTATCATCTTTCATTTCACTAACTCCTGTAAATATAGAAATACGGCGATTAAATAAGTCTAAACACTTGAGGAAAACCCAGGTTGTGTTTTACTTAAGCTAATGTAGGAAGAGCTTTCGGCTTTACATATAAAATCAAAATTACTACACAACCTAGTGACACCACTTCCTTTCATTCTTGGACAGCCACCTTCACTAGCAATGAGTGGGTGCTCAAGAAAATATAATCTTAGAACTCGTTATGATTATATTGTAGATTATTGCAATTTACCACCCTATTAGAAGACTGTACAAGAGATTGGGTGCCAAGAATCAACAAATTAATGAACCTTTAAGTTGAGATCTTGTTTAGCTGCTCAAAATGTTGACTCTAATCCATCTAATATATCCAAAACATTAGCCTTTGAATGTTTCAACTCTGTATGTGGAGAACTACCAGTGCTTCTACTTAGAGTCAAGATCTGTTTGGTTCGCTTCTTGGGCCTCACTAATTCCTGGCTTTTGCTTATTCCTGGAACCAACATTCTCGTTTTCATTACCTTTTCCAGTAAGTTTCTATCTTCCAAAGAGAGTTGCACCTTGGATGACCTTGTTATCATCTCAGTATGCAAAACCAGATCTTTGCGCGCTGATCTCTTTGGGAAAGACTTAGGTCCATTGTATTTTATCAGGCTGATGAGGCGTTGAAGCCATGTGACTAGCTCAAGAATATGCTGGTCCATCTTTTTTTTGTCCGCATAATAGAGAGTCTGCAATCGGATGTTCAAGTTTGCAGGTGTCTTCTTGCCAAATGCATTTCTGATAGGAAGAAAAAACCAGTATTACATTTTTTGAAGAATGGTGTCAAAATGAACAGAAAATAATTGATAGGGAGTGGGGAGAAGGGGTGTCGTAACACAGAAGTATGCAACTGACCCAGTAGCCCACTCTCCAACCCACCCGAAACCTTGATGTGCTCTGTTATCCAGTTGCCAGCAAAGATGCAAATGAATCAGTATCAATACAATAGAAAACTTACAGAATAAGGACCAACTTTTACAGTCATCAGGTTATAGTAGAAAAATCAAAAGGCACAGTTTCCACTTGGTTTCAACAGGTAAAACATCAATACCGAACATGTACCTTGTAGTAGCTGTAGCTACTGGGACAAGCCAGTCGAGAGTTTTTCCTATTTCTGCCTTGATTTGAGGAGCTGTGAGCTGCAACAAGAAACCATTAGCAGAAGTTTTTACATAGATATACCATTTATGCAGAATTAAAGAAATCACAGTATCCACCTCGAAAAGAGCAAAAAGGAGTCTGAAAAGACGAAATGCAACATATAGTGGATGAAATTGGGTGAAATAAGAGGAAACCAATCTGGAGGACCAACCTCTTCCTTTGTGACTGCCTGCAACTGAGAACGAAGGGCTGTCTTCACTGCAGGGGGGAGTCCATTGTATAATGTTTCCCTCATGTTATGAGGAACGGAAGAGGGGCGTAAGGCCTGACATGATATCCAATCCCATTGTATCAAATACTATTTGCAGTAGTCCTAGGAGACTAACTAAGCAGAAAATACTTACAATATTATCTATCTGAGTAACTAAGCTAGCATAGTGTAGAGCAAGACTGGCTTCTCCCAATCTTTCAGGTTTCCTTGTAGGCTCCTTGCTGAAAGATGTCAACCCTGCAAAAAGCATAGAAAGTTTTTACAAGTCATAAGCAAAAGATGTCCTTTCTAACCTGAGACGGGTCCTATAAATCAATCACTTCTTAATCATAGTAATTGATTTCTAAAATTTCATACGAAATTATTAAAAATAGCTAAGAATCAACCAATTAAAAAAAGCTAAGAATCATGTAGTTCCTTTTTCTAGTAAATTAAATCAAAACCAAATCTATCTTACTGATTATTCTTTTTCTTTCTTTTTTTTTTTTTGGTTTTTACTTTTTTTCTCAAGTCAATATATGGCATAGGATGTTTAACTTTGTAGCGGTAGTCCAAACTTAGGGGTTTAGAGCCCCCATTCCCATATTGTCAACCACCTGCTATGCTTTGACAGCAAACACATAACTAGTAGTTCTTATGACCACACTATGGGTAGTCACGGCATGTAGATATCAATAAAAGCCACAAAATTGTTCTATATTTACAAAATTAATGGACATTCTCGTACCGTCATCTCCAAAGGCTTCCGAAATCTCTTGATGAATAAAAGTAACAACATCAACAAGCTTCTCCACAACCTACAGTGATATAAAGTGGTACCCTTTATGTCCATAACAGCAACACAAAAGTCGAAGATAAATTTTCATTTCAACTACTGAAGACATGAAAAGCTTAGTACTCAGAGGAGCTAAACGAATTCACAAAGTAAATTTGAAACAGTTTCCCTTCTGTGCAGATCCTTCTGATTATCATTTTAGAAGAAGTGAATGAAGTCCATTTCTCAACTGAAGCATGCTCGAAAATGAAGTCAAGATGAAATTAGGTCAAAATACCTCCTCCAGACTCTTGGACCAAAGAGACTTCTTTTTCAAGCTCCTCACAGTTTTTCTTTGATGTTTTATCTCATTTTGTAACATCAAGAGAGCTTCATCTACAAATGAAGAAAAGCAAGTAATCTGTCAGTCTAAGAGTCACTTGACGAACTGAAACTTAGGAATGTACATCTAGTTATCCTATTAACTCAACTGCTTGGTTATATGAGTAGGGTGTAACGAGATGAGTATATATTTACTTGGAGGAATCTCCCTGAATAAATATCAACAAGTTATATCTAACTTAGTTCAACAGAATACCGCTGAAACAAGTTAACTTAACTTCCCATAGCTTGAAACCTTTAATTTGAAACAGATAACAATTAACAATCCCTCACTTTTCTGCTGGCATCATATGAAACATGCAAGTTTTTGCAATTGTATCGAACTGTCTGACTACAGTCAAAAACTAAAAAATCTCGAACATGAAGAAAAATCTTCATTTTAGCGGATCATGAAACGGAACAGTCTCCATAATTTTCATTTAATACTTTGCTTGAACTTTAATCTTACTTGACACATTATTTAAGGAGTAATTTTACCTGACTACTTTTACTTTGACGCAATAGAAGCATTAAACATGAATTCAGATCAAAGTGATGAAACCAAGTTGTATTAACTATCCGAATGATACATTGTGACATGCAATTGCAAATGCGCCTTGTAAAAGTTAAATCTTTAAAAAAAAACTACAAGTTACGGAACATGAGAATCCAACATTTTTATCCAATAAAATTTGCATTCGCCCCCTCTCTCAGAAAAATTGTGAAGAAACAAGACAATACCACAGAAAATAGTGGATACCTTTTATAGACCCTTTTAAAATTTTTAATTCCTCAATTTTCCTTCGATAATCCTGTTCAAATTTATCCACTGCATGCTGCTCATGATACAAATCCTGCAAAGAAATGATGAGTCACACTCATCACTGGAGATAGATAGAACTATAGGTGTGAACCATATCCTTGTAGAGCAAATGTCACTTCAAAATTAACAAAGTGGACGTGGGACGAATAACAGTGAAATTTCTCTGGGTGATTCACTTTATAGCACTCTTATATACTCGTCATGCCTCAGCGCAGATGTAACCATCCCGTTGATGGCCACAAATACCCTAGCCAGTATCTATAACTAAAATTGGCAGCTTTTATTTCTTGATCTCATGCAAAAGGTTAATTTCAACCCAACTGTAAAACCTTCATGGGAGAAAACATATAAGCTCCAATTGCCCCGCAATCATGTTGCAAAAGATGTGAATTGACCATATGTTGGTCTATGAAGATTTCATCACAAACAAACTGTTGGAATGTGGGAAGAGTCCCACATCGGTGAAAGAGAGGGGGCAAGATGCCCATATAAGTTTTGGACAATCCTCCACCCTTTGAGCTAGCTTTTGGGGTGTGAGTTAGGTCCAAGCTTATGTGGGCGCCTGTGTGTCTGGGTGCCCGTGTGATGGGCGCCCGAGTTTGTTGTGCCCGGGTGTGTGGGCGTCCGGTGCCCGGTTTTATCACAAACATCAAGTAAATAAACATATATATTACATCAGTAAAAACGTATTTGGCTATTCTACTAAGGCATCGAGCTGGTTGTGTAGAATCACTGTTAATAAAAGTGCCAATGAGCACCATCAATATTGTAGTTCATGTTAGGAAAAAGATGATTGAAAGAATGAAGGAAGAAATTTTTAAATCATACTGTAAAACTCCTTATAATATGTTTAGAAACGAAGGCATGTAGAAAGGTATGAGGCATCTCAAAACAAAACAAAACTTACAGAAGTATGCTGAGCCAGGGTTATCAGTTCCTGCATTGTCATTTCAGCCTCTGCTCTTAGCTGTTTATGAGTAATAGTGTCCATGTCCAACCTGATAAATCGTTAAACTATCTGATAAACATATTTAGACATAGAGTTGCAACAGTTTCAGTCTCCTTTGAAATAAAAATATTTCAACTTACTTGGAAAAATATCGACCTAGATTGTGCCATTGTGGGTCCTTACACATATCTCCGAATCGGATGACTTCACGAGAAAAAACAGCGAAATCCACCCTGCCGAAAATGCAATGAATGTTTTTTCACCAGTGCTTTCACTGCTCAAAATATTACCATCTAAACCTTGACATTTCAGTTTGATGATTGAATCCTGTCCACCATACTTAATTCTTAGAGCTACATACTTCTATTGATGTATTTTCAGGTTCCTTGAATTTTGAGCTGTCATAATTTTAGGTTGAGGTAGTCTTATACTGCTGTTATCATCTCAAAAACGTAGAAAGTATTTACTATTTGTCAGGAGTTTTTGTTGTGATTACAAATTAACTAAAGATGCCCACGTGTATATGATTCATTTCTGCCATTCTTCCTTTTCGATATAAATCATTTCTTTACGTTTAGCTTTTGTTCTGTTTGGTGAGAAGTGGATGTTTAAATCGCTAACCTTTTGTCAGCAGCAGCTATAGCAAGCAGCTCCTTCATATCAGAAGAAACCAACTCTTGCACACCTTTTGAAGGAAGAATTTCCTTCTTTAAATACTGGACATTTTCTTCAGAAAGAGATTGCAATAAATTTGCACCTTTGGTGATGGTATTTGCAATTTCAAATGCTAGAATAAATATTTTGTTCCCTCGAGATGCCGTTCCAGTCATGAAGCCTCTAGAGTTCAAGTTTGTCATGCTGCTGCCAAGTGTATCTAAAACTTCTACTGCCTTTTCTAGGCCAACTGAACTGGCTTTTCCAAGAAAAGAGCTAGGGCCCTATTACAAAATTATGTCTTGTTATCTTACTACATCACCTCTAAAAGATGCAAGAAAATTTGACATGAATCAAAAAGACAAAGCAATAACATGAAAATGATCGTTGTTCAAACATCAGACTCACTGCCAAGGATATGAACGAAAGAGCAGAAAACAGGTGACAAATGACCCACCACATGGATATTTTCTCATAGTCACTAATATACATAAAAGCCTCTGGGGATGCGACCAAACAGCCAATGAATTCAGAGTTTAGTTCTAGTGTCTGAATTAAGCCGTAGTTTGTTAACAAAATTCACACACTGATCAGCTTCTATTTTTTTGTTAAAGTACATTAGCAACTTAATTTCTTTACGTCAACTTCCATTTGTCAAATTAATTTAGCAGTTGATCTTTTTATCCCATGTTTATGAAAGATAGCTATAGCCTAATGGTTTCCAATCAATCTTGCCCCACTGGTCCTCAACTCAAGTGAACTTCCAAGAATTTTCTAATCAGAAGCGTACAAGATAGATCGGAAAAGTTAATAATACAAAAGAGTCATTGCCAAGATATCCGTGAATCTATCTTAATTTTTGCAACTACTAACATATTCTTGTGTTCTCCAAGACAGTGCCTTTTCATCCAACCATTTCTTTCATTTCAGACAATCCTGCGGGCCAGCTGTTAACACCCCCTAAAGCTCAAATTTACAAAAAGCCGAATCTTCGAGCGGATAAATAAATTAATAAATAAAAACCATGATCATTTGATTGCATTCTTGGCTAGTTCCATGATATCAATCAAGCCGAGAAGGGAAAGAGGGCTTTTATGACCAATCGTGCAAGATTAGGTCTTGTTCGTAGAAATGGAACGAAACAATCAGATAACCACTGCTAAACCAACTCTAAGCAAGCATCCACATTATATACTACAGAGTGATTATTAAGTTTAACGGAAAAATGGAGTACCTTGTTAGCTTCTGTCCTAGGAGGTGTAGATGGCTTATACTCCCGGGAAATAGACAAACACAATTCACCAGAATCATAAAGATTCGGCTTCTTACGAGAGGCATCCATATAAGGAAATGAAGAAGATGAAGAACCATCATTCTTTGGCTGTACTTCAAAGCTCTTGACTGACTTCAGCTTTTTAGAAGCCTCTGAATCTAAGCTCCTACTCTCATGGTGAATTTCTACTCTATTTCTTGCTGTCCCACCTGTACAAACCCCTCCCATTTTGCTCCCTCAAGCAAAGATGGGACAAAAAAGGATCAAACTCCTGAAAGCTTACCTCCTATACACCTATCAGCATGATAAAACAATTATCAGCCTACAAGAAAATCCATCAAAGTTATTCAATTTAATTAATTCAAAAATAAAAGTAGACAGACACAAGGGTACAAATTTATCAACTATGTCATTCAATCCCAAACCAGTTGAGGTCAGTTATGTGACTCCCGTAATTCATTAGGTCCATTTCATTCCAAGAAACATAAAAGGGTCAACCTTCTTTTACGTCCCCCAGGAGGATCAGTGTTTCCACACTTCCCCTGCTGGGCTGCAAGCGTGACTCGAACCTTGAACCTAACAGTGATGGTGGAGGTGCTCAACCAGTAGAACAAGCCTGACTAGTCTAAAAGGGTAAACATTAAATAGCTCATAAAGTACTAAAAAGTAATTCAATCATACTTTCTTGGTTCAAAACTAAGAACAAGACTAAAACATTACTCCATTTTCACTAATTCAAAGAACCGAAAAGAAAGGGCTGCCTTTGCACAAAGTATCCCGTATCCACGTAGGGTCCGGGGAAGACTGCACCCGAAAGGCAATGATATACGAGAGTCTACACAAATGTGGCTACCTTGATGGTGGTTGTTTCACGGCTCGAACCAGTGACCATGGAAACAACTTTACCGGTTGCTCCGAGGTAAGAACAACAAAGATATCTTGTTTTAAAAAATAAAATAAAATAAAATTCAAGCACCATCATAATAAAAAGATGAGAAGAAGAGAAGCATACCGAAAATACTCTCAAGAATGATCAGAGCAGTAGAACAAAGCGACTGAATTGAGGTAAAAAGAAGTGTAGAATCATGAACTATATATATAAGTGTGTAGCTGGACATTTTTTGGGTTTGAGAAATGAATGAAGGGATTAGTAAACAATTAATGTAATCTCAGCAAGATTTTCAAGAATATATTTTGGGATAGGAGAAATGAATTGAGTTTGCCAATTTTGTCAGTAGAAGAATAGGACAAAGTTTAAACAACTACTTAAAACATTTGACTTGACTTTGCATGACACATGTGACTATGAACGGTAACGAAAGTAACTTCATTGAGTGATCCAAGTAAATACAAGTTGATCTAGACACATCTCAGTTTTAAAAAAGGGCAAAAACAGTTAAACAAGCTGACTCACTTATGTTTCTGGTTTGTTGGTTCTTGTTTTGACTCACTAATATTAAGATTTGCACAACAGTCTACCTTGAAATATCTTATAAGTATGTAGGAAATCTACAGGTAAAAAATTCGTCGGGTAGTCCTCGCCATTTTAGAGGTCAATTATATAAATTTGACTATCTTTATAATTATATTTAATAAATGACACAATTTACCCCTCAACTTCGGTTATAGTTTTCATTGAATATCCATTATATTATCGGGACTAATATGTCTTCACCATTAACAAAGTATCAGATTTACTCATCTATTCAGATGGAAATTCTTCGTGACAATTAAAATGCTATGTGTACTTACGATTTGATGAGGTGACATGTTATGTGGCGTCCACCTCACCAATATCAGAATACAAGATTTTAATTGTCACGGTGGATTTTTGCCTGAGAAAAAGGGTAATGATTGGGGTATATTTGTTCCCAGTACCTAGAGGTCTACTGTAACCTATAAACTAAAGTAGAGGGTTAAATTTGGTATTTTTCAAAAAAACTAAACTTGCCTCAAGCCGATATTCATGTAAAAAATTCGCACACATGCCACTTTTACCAGTAGTCTTTGGTTTGAGACCACTTTTTTTTATTGTTTCTGCCTGAGAGACCACTTTTTGGAATTTCAATCCTTGTGGGCTGAACTTCACACCACAAGGGTTGAAGTTCAGCTTCAGCCCACAAAGGTTGAAGTTTACGCATTCTATGCAAAAAAGTGAACTTCATATCTTAGGCATGAAGTTCAGCTAAGAGTGGCTACCGGTCCGGGCCAAGGGGAGAGAAGAAACGAGACAAAATCGGCCTTACCGGTCCGGTCTCATCCGGTGGGAAAATATTGAGCCGGAATGGAACCGGCACCGGCGACCGCTAGGCCGGTTTGTTCCGGCCCGGACCGGTCCGGTTTTGTATTTTTTTTTTTTTTTAAGCAAATACAATGAAATTTTTTTAAAAAAAAAGTGCTATAAAAAATTATTACGACAAACACTGAACAAACTTTGATAGATTTGAAAAGAAATACAAACATTTTATTGAAAATTCAAGAAATACATAATTCAAAAGACAAACTAGGAAATTGAAAAATTACATAGATATTCCCTTAACCATTTCTTCAATCACGCAGATTAATACCCCCTCCTCGAGCAGCCCATTCGATCTTATGATGTTTTTCTAAGTGGGTCCTAAACTTTTCCGTCCCTCCACTCCTCTCATCAGTGTAAATTTGCCACTCTGTCATACAGAGGCTACATTTAGCTTTCTGAGTTTCAGTATCTTTTGTAATAAATTCCCAAACTCCAGATTCAGAACGACCTCTTCATTCCGGACGTTGTGTTTCACTAGGACCGGGAGCAGCGGGAGCTTGATTTTCAGCCATTATAATTATTTGGACTTTGGAAGAAATTTAGAAAATAGCCTTTGAGAGTAATTTGAGAGATAAATTGATAGAAAGTGATGAATTGTGTGATATAATGATGAAATAATAGGGAATATATAGATAAACATAGGTTGGGAGTATGGGAGCGTTTGTGGGTGGTAGCCAAAAATAGCCATTTTTGGCCGTTGGCCAATGGCTATATTTGAAAGAGAGCCGCTGGGCCAATTCAAACTGCCGGCCTGGTCCGGTCCGGTCCGGTTCCGGCCCATTTAATTTTTTTTTTTATTTTTTTTTTTTATTTTTCTTTTGTGTTTTATTTAAAGTGATGGATAATTTGAAAATATAACAACAAAATATTATCAAGTTTGTATATATATTTGGAATGTTTAGTTTATTTCAATGTTTAAAGTTTAAACTTAGAATTAAAAAACTTGTAGTATTTTTCAAACTTTGAAATAATTGGAATAACAAAAATAAATTAAAATTGAAAATTAGAATAATACTAAATAAACTAGACATTCGAAAATTCAAAAATGCATAATTGAAAGTTTGAAACAAACAAGAAATTGAAACTTACAAAGATACTAAATAAACTAGAAATTCGAAAATACATAATTGAAATGACAAATACAAACTAGAAAATTAAAAATTACATAGAAAATTCCTTAATCATTTCTTCAATTATTATGCAGATATATGCCCCCCACTCGACGACTCCATTCGAAATTATGTTGTTTTTTTAAGTGCTTCGCAAGTATCTTCATCCCACCCAATAAGCTCCACTCTCTTTAACAAAGTCTACATTTAGCTTTGTTAGCTTCTCTATACTCCATAAATTCCCAAACTTCAGAGCGACATATTCATTCCGAACGTTGTCTAGGACCGGGAGCAGCGGGAGCTTGATTTTTAGCCATTATAATTGTTTGGACTTTGGAAGAAATTTAGAAAATAGCCTTTGAGGGATAAATTGATAGAAAGTGATGAATTGTGTGATATAATGATGAAATAATAGGGTATATATAGATAAAAATAGGTTGGGAGGAGTATGGGGGCGTTTGGGGGGTGGTAGGCAAAAATAATCATTTTTTGCCGTTGGCCTACGGCTATATTTGAAAGAGAGCCGTTGGGCCAATTTAAACTGCCGGCCGGTCCGGTCCGGTTCCGGCCTGGCCTGGTCCGGCAGTCGGCCCATTTAATTTTTTTTTTGTTTTTTTTAATTTTTCCTTTGTGTTTTATTTAAAGTGATGGATAATTTGAAAATATAACAACAAAATATTATCATGTTTGTATATATGTTTGGAATGTTTAGCTTTTTTCAATGTTTAAAGTTTAAACTTAGAATTAAAAAACTTGTAGTATTTTTTTAAACTTTGAATTAATGAAATTTTTGAAGTGATAATTCAAAGTTCAAACTTTTGAATTAATTTGTTAAGTTCAAAGTTCAAACTTTGAATTAATTTTATAAAAATCAGATTTGAACTAATTTACAAACTAGTAATTAATTGTAGTATTTTTGCGCAAACTATAAATTAAAAACAAAAAATATGAAGACAATAGTTGTGATGGAATTTCAAGACTTGGAGCAATTTTATTGAATTGTTTAAGACATAAGTAGTACAATACATACTACAATAGCTGAACTTTCAAACTTGTAATTTCAAAATTGTGATTTAGAAAATTACATTCTTTTAAACATACTAGCTAATTTCTTGATGATAGTCGTAGGCTTTTCTTTAGGAACTGACCGTTGTTGTTCTTGTTTATCATCTCCTTCTAGTTCTTCATCTTCTTCTTCTTCTTCATTGCCGGTTTGACTTCCTTCTTCACTTGTTCCGTCGCTCAAAATTTGATCGAGATATGCTTTGCCTTTTGCCTTAGTAAGTTCTGGTAGACCAAAGTTTCTTCGCTTTACTCTGATCCAATCCCTGAATAAAACTCATGTCTCCATTGCCTCCTCCTTCAACGAATATCTGTGATCTCCAATTTGAAATTTTCCTTGGCTAAAAGTACTTTCCGATGCAACTGATGAAGCTTGAATTGTTAATATATCTCGTGCCATTTTTGAAAGAATTGGAAATTGCAATTCTTGATTCTTCCAATAACCCAACAAATCATGAGTTCCAAAGTTTTTAAGTTTCTTTGGATATTGAATTAAATACAATTGGAACTCGCTGTATTCCTCCCCGTACTCGTCCTGTTCTGAAAGCGAATTTTCATCAAGTCCTCCAAAAGTGTTCATCCTTGTATGCCTTTTGCTCATTTGAGAAGAACTTTCACCGGTGGATTGTATTGGTTCATTTGGTGTAGCAGTGTCTGCCCAAGCTCTATACTTTGCAAAAACAGCCACGGTATCTGCATAAACTTTAGCAATAGCATCTTCTACACTTGGATACCCGTTAGTAGCAATTTCAATAGGAGTAATTTCTAAATTTGAATATATTTCTTTAACAAGTCGTTCAGTTAACTTAAATTTAAAAGCAGGATGCAACACAGAAGAAATGTAAAAAAGATGAGGAATTGGAAAAAAAAATTCTAAATTTTTCAATTATAGCCTCTACAGCCACTTTGTAAACTTCATATTGCTTATATACTTTCAATAATTCCGATATTCCAGCTATATAATATAACATGATAGGAGTAGTTGGATAATATTGTCCGAAAAATTCTAAAGTACCTTGATAAAATTTTTGTAAAAACTGAAGGAGATGTTGAACAAGTTGCCAATCATCCTCTTTAAGGTGATAGATTTCCATAAAATGTTTATTATACATTTGAGAAATAGGCACTCTATATTCATAAGCGACATTCAATGCTTCATATAAAGTGTTCCATCTAGTACAAACTTCCTTTGGGACTCTCCTAATTGGCATTCCTAATTCTATACATTTTCTTTTCTATTCGCTTCTCCTTTCTTGGTTTTTATTTCTAAAAATATAAGTAATAGCTATTTTCACCTTTTTGATAATGTCGTTAAACAAGTCAAGACCATCTTTTACTATTAATGTCAAAGTTATCAAATAAATATCGCAAATAATCTTGATATTCGTTCTTAAATTTAATAATATCATTTTTAATTGTAGTTCTTGGAAAACCTTTAAAAGAGGGATTATATATAGACTGAACATAACGAACAAAACCAGTAGAAGAAGGAAAACTATAAGAAAAACCTCGACGGCAACTAGTTTAGCAATAGCTTCCCTATCCCTTTGTTTATCATAAGTAAGAAACCCTCCTGTTGTTTAGTTAATTTTTGTTTGGTTACCCGAAGATTCATCATGCGCTACTCCCCCATGTTCGGTCCCTAAATATGTACCCCACGCCCGCATTGACCATTCTTTAGGATGTTTCTTTTGTAAGTGGGTCCTAATTTTACCCGTCCCACCATCATTGCCCCCAGTTTTAAAAACCCACTCAATTTCACAAAGCCCGCATACGGCCGTCTGCGTTTCAACTTTCTTTGTTGCAAATTCCCACACCTCAAATCTATCCTTACGTTTAACCGGTACTCTAGTAGGATGTACAGGAGGCAAGTTAGACTGAACTTCAGATGGACTAGCTTGAAATTCATGTGTTTCTTCTAAATTAACCTCGCTTTGATGGTCATATTGTGCTTTTAACATTTCATGATCAAGTATATTATTAGTGCTAACATCATGATAATATTGAGAATCATCTATGTGGGTGAACTGACTAGAACTACCAGCAATTCCTTTACCCCCTATTTCCCCTACAACCACGTGCCCGCCCCCCACTACTAGTTCCAATTGAACTTCGTTGAGACATAATAATAGCAAATAAAATAAATATATGATAAAAAAATTATAAAAGAGTAGAAAGTAGGAACGACCAACCAAATATAACCGTATAATTGATGTGAAGTTGAAACTTGAGCCTTCACTTTAATTAATTAGTTGAATACTTGATAATCGAAAAATTACAAAAATAGCCAAATTGTATGGGCGAAGTGCACCAAAGGCCACTTTTGGCAGTGGTCTTTGGTTTGAGGCCACTTTTTTTATTGGTTTTACATGAGAGGCCACTTTTTTGGAACTTCAATTCTTTTGGGTTGAACTTCACACAAGTTCAGCCCACAAGGATTAAAGTTCAACTTCAGCCCACCACAAGGATTGAAGTTCAACTTCAGCCCACAAGGGTTGAAGTTTACGCATTTATACCTAAAAGTTCAGCCCTTACAGATTGAAGTTGAACTTCATAATTTAGGCATGAAGTTCAACCCACAAGGTTTGAACTTCAGCCCACAAAGATTGAAGTTCCAACAAGTGGCCTCTCATGTTAGACCAATAAAAAAAGTGGCTTCAAACTAAATACCAGTGACAAAAGTGGCATGTGGGTGAAAATTTTACAAATTGTATTTCAACCAAGTAGCGCCTCCAATTGACCCAATACTTGATATTTGAAAACTTCACCAAATAGCCAAATATAACTTTAATAGCAACTCCAATTAAAACTTGATAAAGTAACCAAATTGTAAACTTTTAACAAATAGCCAAAGTAGCAAAATAGCAATATCGTAGAAAATTTGAGAGAATTGGAAGATTTGTGTGAATAATATGATGAATAATGGGGGTATTTATAGAAAAAATAGTTAGGGTTGGTTATGGGGTGGTAGAGGGGTGAAAACGATCGTTTTTGGTCGTTGGACAACGGCTAGGAGGTCAAAAAAGCCGTTGCCAATGGCTGAAATTTGACTTTTTTTTTGTGGACCGGTTCGGTCCGACTCGGTCCGGACCGGTCCATTTTTATACCGGTCCATCCGGTCTAAAATCAGTGCACCGTTTCGGATCTAGGGCCTGCCAAGGGTTAGGCTAATTGGTCTGGTCTCCACCGGTCCGAGCCGGTTTTCCGGCTCAAATCCGGCCCGGTCCTGCTCCGGCCGGACCGATAGCCACCCTTAAGTTAAGCCCACAAGGTTTGAACTTCAGTCCATAAGGATTGAAGTTCCAAAAAGTAGTCTCTCATGTAAAACCAATAAAAAAGTGGCCTTGAATTAAAGATCACTGGCAAAAGTGACTATTCGTGGACTTTACCCAATATTCATGACAAAAATAAAGCTTTTGCATGAATAAAAAGATCTGGCACTGTTGTTACAGTTTTAATCATCCTAGAAAAGTATCGCCAGAAAACTTAGTTACGCAGGCAAATTTGTAAGGGAGAATTAGAGAACTATAACACAATAGGCAATAGTTTGCCTTTTTAACCCCCCGTAACTGTAGTTTCGCAAAAATAGCCTTTGTTAAGTTTAATGAATAAATTTTGGACGGGAATACCCTTATGAATCTTATAGTGACGCTCGTATTCCCGTACCCCTTTCTCGTAAGTACTTCCTACGAGGCAACACATGTCTTTGAACCCCTTTTGCTTAGGCAACACTTGCGCTTGAATTTCTTCTCACATTCTCCCATATAACTTGAAGTTTTGCCTAGACAGCACTTGCCCCTTCAAGCTCTTCCAACATTCTCTCAGGCAACACTTACCCTTTGACATCTTCCTAAAGGACAGTACTTGTCGATTGATGTTACACTTCGTATGTCCAAAGTGAGGTATATCGTTCTAATGATATATTAAGAATGATTTAAGTGATCTTAAAGTCATAATTGGACCATATATGACTTTTATATGTTGAATATAAAGGTTGGGAAAAATCAGATTTAAGTTGCGGAAAAACCGACTAAGGATTTGCCTTTTAACGGAGCTTTTTCAGCAATTAATTTCATGTATTATATGAGGTCTTTTGGGGACATATCATATACCAAATTGAAGGTCTTGGAGTGTAGTTTCCAACACTTTTGACGGTTTGTTCATACAATGTTTGGATAAAAAGATATGAGCGTCAGAAGTCAGGCCAGAAAAAGGGACATACGCGCAAAAGAGGACTAAAACTGAAATGTTTCAAGTATAAAAGGAAAAATCCTCCTCCATCTCGTCATTTCCAGCAACTTAGTGATAGAATCAGTGTGCTCTTGGGTGCTAAAGACATTTTGATGGTTTTGAAGGAAGAACATCGATCTTAACTCGAAATTGAAGACGGATTGCGTCAAAACGCTCTACGCGATTAAGGTAACGTTATGCTACCTTCAATTTCGTTTATAGTTTGAGTTTTAGAGTTACTTCATAGCTAAGTAAAGTACCTAAATTCTATGTTATAGCTTGTTTAAGCTTTAGAAGGTGTGGAATTCAAAGGAAACAAAGTTTAGAAGCTAGAAACATCAAAGGTATGTAAGACTAAACCTTTCTTTTGGTAAGGCATGTATCTTTTAGCTTTTGAAGCTTTTCTTAGTTCTAAACTTAGTATTTCTTGTGAGAGGTACTAAAATCCAAGGTGAAAGACGTCCGAATCAGCAAGACAAAACGTTTCAAAAATCTGGAAAATCATTTTGATCTTTGGACAGCTGTTAGTATATTGATCATAACTCTTTGTACAAAATTGATATTTATATTCTTTAAGAATCTCCAGAAACCTAAGACATATATCTAAAACTTTCATGAAGACCATGAAATCTATAACTTTGATCTACACTCTGAAAATTAGGTTGAAATCCATGACAGTGGTGCTGTCCAGACATTCTATCTGCGGATTTGTTATGTCATCCAGTTGTCTCATCTTGTTATCCGTTTAACATGTTTATGTTATCAGTTTATTCGGGTATCCATTCCCATGTGTAGTATAGTGCTGGTTTTGTTTTTGCGGATCATCCAGTTTCAGAGGAAACTCTGCCAAAATTTTTATAGAAATTCAAAGAGTTGGACAAATTCTAAGTTTCAGGTTGTGTCCATAATTCCATCCAGAGTTTTCTTATCATTCCTTTGAGTCCATATATATTTTTGCCACATGTGTTATGCCTCATACATGCTTATGCTTATATTGTGATCATGTTATGTGTGATTTGGAGTCCCCCATAGAGGCTGGACATTGGACACACAGTCCGGTCGCGTGTGATACTGCCCGTCTGGGGGATACAGCCCCTCTGGTTCAGGCGGGAGTTGAAACACCTAGTGTGACCGGGTGTCATTCACACACTCTGACCAGAGAGACTAGATATTACTGGTTGAGGGGGATATAGCCCATAACACCCGCCAGGTTTGTTATATACGCGTATATAGCCACAGTATGCACTGCATGATTATACATGAGGCTAGTCCAGGTTTTCAGTTACCTGATTTGGGGGGATACAGCCCATAACACTAGACAGGTACTAGTTCAGATGTTCAGTTACCTGATTTGGGGGGATATAGCCCATAACACCAGACAGGTACCAGTTCAGATAACAGTTCAGTTTTAGCGCAATACCAGTTATCAGTTCTCAATTATCAGCTACCAGTTCTTAGTACCAGGATCAGTTGACAGTTATCAGTTCCAGTTTCTAGTTACCAGTTATCAGTCATATTACAGTTATTTATCAGTATAGTTCATCTCAGTCTTCAGTTTCAGATTCAGCTAGACTTCAGTTTATATTTAGATCATGGTTAGTACGTTCTTCAGTTTTCCAGCTATATTGCTATGCTCCAGCTCATATTTACATATTTATATTCCAGCCTTACAGTTTCATTCAGCTATAATATATTATATGCTCATGCCTTACATACTTGGTACATATCGTACTCACGCCCTTTTTTGGGGCGCTGCGTTTCATGCCGCGCAGGTGCAGATAGATCAATGCTTGGACCATATTAGTAGGCCATCTATCAGCTATTGGAGTCACTCCGCTTACTCCCGGAGTTACTTATCTTTTGGTATGTGTACAACCAGCTAGTTTGGGTATGGCGGGGCCTTGTCCCGTCTTTTGTATATTCAGTTCAGCACTCTTAGAGGCCTGTAGATATGTCCCTGTGTGGTGTAGTCAGTATGTTATGTATGTCAGTTTATGTTAGCCTTGTCAGCTTTTTGCATTGCATAATTCTTATCAGTTAGGTTTATGCTTATTCCGTGTAGCAGTTATATTCATGGTTAGCAAATTATCAGCAGGATTAGTGATGATCGACACTTAGTGTTGGTCATCCGTCGCGGCCCTAGTTTGGGTCGTGACAATTGATAACTTAAAGTGTTGCTTGCGGACGAAGTAGAGGTCATTTCGTTAAAGCTATTTTAACGGGGAGAAAAAAGCAGCACCATTAAATACTGAGGATACAAGGTGAAACTTTTTGAATTTGTAAGGCTTTCACGAGGGCCAAATCTGTGACAGGGTGCGAAGAATCCTATTTCTATAGAACCACATTGAGACTACGAACTAAAAGTTTTCTACAGTTTCAATTGCGTAGTTCTCAATCTGATGATCATGATATCTAATACGTACTTCTTAAATCTCAATTTGTTTTTAGCTAAACACAACATCTAAAGGAACAAATTATAAGGTAAGGTTTGATCCTCGATCTTATTTTGCATTGTTCTAATTGAGATTTTTTTCTTTTACTATCAATAAAATTGATCGCTATAAGTTTAAATTTTACAAACATCAATGTATTAAGTAGTAAAATGATTATTTGCGCATCAAGATATATAGAAATCATGTGGTTATATACGAGGGAAACAATCAAATTTTCCCTTATTAAACTATACAATATGCTACTATAAGTTTTGCTTTTGAATTTTGTTCAATTGTTCAGATTTTTGTGAAATTGGTCTAACAAATTAACTCCATTGATTGATCCAAGTAAATACAAGTTGATCTAGACACATTATAGTTTAAAAGATAAGGAAAAAAGAAGTTAAACAATAGCTGACTCTCTCATTTTTCTGGTTTGTTTTGACTCATTAATACCAAGCTTGGCATAAAAGTCTTCCTCTGAAAAGTCGTATACGTATGTAGGAAATACAGGTAAAGTCAATATCCTATTGACAAGCTATTGAATTATCATTATCGGTCCTTAACGATGCAAAAATGAACAAACAAAAAAAAAAAATCAAACTTCATAAACAAATAGTACTAGGAAGACCTCCTTTTTAAAGGGATAAGCAAAATATAAAATTATACCAACTTAAAAGGGTAAATAAATATGAAGCAAATAATATATTTTGGGTAAACTAATATAAAAGAATAAAGGGTAAAATAAATATATAAAAATTAAAAAAGTACCTTCTCGATATATTGGTATGGTTTTATTGAAACATCCTCTTTATCTTTGTAAAGTTAGGGGTAAGTTATGCGTACATTTTACCCTTTCTAGATCCACTTGTTGGATAATACTGAATCTTTTATTGTTGTTGTGTCATACATCAGTACGGTATCGGTAAGCGTATATAAATACCTGGTACTTTACTAATATCTTATCAGTAGTAAAAAAAATAATATTATTACAAAACTCATATACCAATACTGTTATGATTATCGATATCTGTATCAGTTCGACTATCAATACTGGTTCGATTTTACACACCCTTAGGGGTTGGTTTGAATTAAAATTATGCGGGTATTAGCAATGTGGGTATTACTTGTGTGGGTATTAGTGATGCAGGGTACTAGTAATAAGGATATTAGCTATGTAGGTAGGTATTAGTAATGAGGGTATTAGTTTTGTGGAGTATTAGTTAAAAGGTAAATTAGTAATGCAGAGATGTAATGCAAATATTATTTTTGTTAAAGCATTGAGATATTACAAATTAATATACAATGTATATTTTTAAATATTTATTTATTCTTCAAAGAAATAAAAAGGCAAAGATTCAACTGTTATGAGGGTTAGGTTTGTCATTTTAAAATTCTGATACATGTATTACTAATACCACATTCTTATTCCATATCATATCCTGTATAAAATAATACATGGATTCCCGCATAACTAATGCGTGTATTTGTTATGCTAAAATTAAAGAGTGAAACCAAACATTGTACTAAGTTTTGTGTTGGGAAGAGAAATGCAACCAAACATTGTGTTAAGCAATGTAATGCAATGTAGAATTTAATGAGGGTATTAGCCTAAAGCCTTTACAAACCAAACGATCCCTTAGTCTAAGTTTGCTTTTGAATTTTGTGCAATTTTTCAGATTTCTGCAACTCTATCATATAACAATCTCCACGACGCTGTCCAGAATTTTATAATTGTGAAAGTTTCGAACTCTTACTTTTGTAAATTTTAATTTTCAAAACATTATCCTTAAATTTTTACTCACACCATTTCGAACTCAGTAGTTTCAAATTCAAAGACCAATTTTCACTTGTTGCTCACCTCAAGTGCGATGTCCTTGAATTTCATGGGCACTATCGTTGAGTTTAAAACTCCAACAAATTGTCTTTGAATTTCATTTGCGACGTTAGAACTCGGGGATATTGTCCTAGTATTTTATATGGGGGAAAGTGCACGAAAGGCCACTTTTGCCACTGGTCTTTGGGCACAGGCCACTAATATCAAAACATTTAGTTTGTGGCCACTTTTGCGAACTTCAGTCCATAGGCCGGATTGAAGTTCAGTCCTTAAAGATTGAACTTCAATCCAGGGCCATATGGACTGAAGTTCAGTCCAGTCCTTAAGATGGAACTTCAGTCCATATGGCCATGGACTGAACTTCAGTCCATAGTATGGCCATGGACTGAAGTTCCATCTTTAAGGATTGAACTTCAGTCCATGGCCATACCATGGACTGAAGTTCAGTCCATGGCCATATAGACTGAAGTTCAGTCTGGAACTTCAGTCCAGGGGCCGTATGGACTGAACTTCGGTCAATGAAAGTCAATATTTATTTAGTAAAGGCCCAAAAGTGGCCTCTAGTGTAAGACCAAAGAAAATAGTGGCCTCAAACCAAATACCAGTGTTAAAAGTGGCTGCTGGGCGAAATTTTTACTTTATATGGTTGTTCCTTAAGGGCCCATTTGTTCATAGAATTTGGGAGTAGTATTTGAAGTAAAAAATTTGAAATAGTTGTTTGTTTGTACAATTTGGCCCTATTTTGATAAAATTTGAAATAACAAACTTCAAATACCAAAACGGGCACCAGACCTGAATTGGGCCAAAACCAACCGTTGTAGCAAATTTAAAAGATGGCCAAAACTCTGATATTTATCAAACTACCCACCACCATAAAAATCCCAACTAACCCTATATGCCCTTATTTCCCCCATTAAACTCACATACTGACTCCTCCCCTATAAAACTGAAGAAATCCCAAGACAAAATTATAGTGGCAATATGTGACAATTCACTTTGAAGATAAAATTTGAAGGTAATTCATCAAAATCTGCTAATATTTTTCTTAATCTGTATGAAATTTCTTCAAATTTATTTTGCTTGATTTGCATGAACTTTTTCTGCGAATTTATAATTCATAGGTTGTATATGAGGTCTCTCATCTCCTACACTCGCTAATCTTTGCTTGTAATGACGATAATGATTATCTCTTTGCTTTTGTCGGTTGTATTGGTTGAAATTGAGGTCTTGGGTCACTGGAATAGCAAATCTTTTCCCGCAACTTCGTTGGTTTCATCGGGACCAGGGTGCATATGAATTTTAGATATTATCAGCCCAAATGCTTAGGTAATTTAGATATTTGGACGTCGATGTAACTCAAAAAAAATTATCTTTTATTGTGAATAGGATCTTGGCTTTTTTTTTTTTTAATCATTCGACTGGTGCAACTAATGTGTTGGCCTTATTTTTTAAGTTTGGTAATGTTCATAATATATACCTGAAGCTGGTTTTAAGATGTTCGGCGAGAATATTGCGACTCCACCTCAACCGTAACAGGATACAAATATTTTAAATTTTAATCATTTTCCGTATGCTCATGTGCCTTTCATGTTTGTTTAAGGTATTGCTTCAGATTTTATGCACTCTAAAGAAAACAACGATACAACAACAACAACAACAACAACATGTTCTATCTAGTGTTGCTCTATTGTAGAAACGTAAAAGAATGAGTAGACTACGTGGTTCAACTGCCATTAAATGGACGAAAGAAGAAACGTCACTCCCCATAAGTGTCCTATATGATGATGTGAGGTACGGGTTTAATGGTTCTACCATTAGTGGCCCGCGTTTGACAGAAATAAAGAATGAGGTTGTGATGAAACTTGTAAATAAAGAGAGGTTTGACGGGTTGCAAATTAAGTCCAAAGTTCAAAGATTAAGGAAAGAGAATTTTTTTTAAAAGAGATTCTTAATTCTTGTTCCGGGTATGGATGGGACCCTGTAACTAAAACAGTTACCTGTCCAATTGAAATTTGGGAAGATCTTGTGAAGGTAAGTATAGTAGATAGAAAAAAGTACATAGATTCTACCTTTATGCACATAGAATTAACATTTTGTTTCAAATTTTTCTTCTTTTTTTTTTGGGCAAGGGAAAGAAAAGTGTGTATGTGTGTATATATATATTGGACTTAAAGATTTTGACCTATTGGATGAGATTTTTGAGAGTTCATTTGTCACTAGGAGCAATGTCATGTATAATACAAATCTTAATTTTTCACGACAACCAAATGAAACTAATAGCTTGGAGAATGAATCTTTTGATTGTGATGACTGTGATGCTGGTAGTGAGAACGTGTATCGTCCTATGTCTGTGAACATCAGTATTGCTACTGGTAGTGGAATGCGAACAATTGCGTGTGATATATCTATGCAAATTGAGGGTGTAACATCTACTCATCGAAAAAAATATCGTGCTATAGTTGCAAATGGTTTCCCTGGTTATGCTCAAGAATACTTTAAGTGGAAGAGAGATAATAAAGAAGCAAAAGAAAGAAAAAAACAGGCATATGCGGCGAAAGAAACTGAGATTGATATCTATTGCGAGGCAACTGTGGCAACCTACTTTCAAAATTTCTTGGAAAAAAATATTTTAGCTGATAGAAAATTCTCTCCGGCAGTGGTTCACTTGCTTAATCCCAGCTTTCGCAAGATATTAATGCATATGGCCGAAAAAAATCAAGTTGAATGGTCCTAAAACTTAGGGCCAAATTGAGCTGTCAATTATTTTAATTTGGTTATAGTGTACTCTAATGCGTGAAATGTTGACTCTTATTATTTTAGTTTTCTTTATTATAGTGTAGAAATGACTGTAATTTGCGTAAGGAACACATATGTGTTATATGACTTTCTATTAAATGAATGAGTTTTTAAATAATTTTAGATTAAAAATTATTATCTGCTATAAATGTGTTTTTCTAATTTTTTTTAACGTGCAGTTTATTGTATTTTTAAGAATATGCTTCCTATGTATAATCTGGTTGTCTATTTGTTACTTTCAGTTAAAATAAGGAACTGTAGGACAATAATTATCATCATGAACAGTAGCTAAATTTGTTACTGCAAATCTCTATCTACTCTCTTTGCTGTGGTTTTATTTTAACATTACTGAATTATTCATCGTATTGTTCGTTTCCCAATTTTCTTAAGTTTTTATGTTACCTTCTCTGAGTTTTTGGATATGCTGATGTAGCATTATTTGAACCCAAGATGTACTCTTTCATGCTGACATTTTTCTTGGCGTAAAACTATCTTTTCTAACTGAGCACCTTTATTATCTTCCTTCAAGATGTACTCTTCCCAGTCACTATCTTCCTTGAAGCCAATATCCATTCTCTTAGGTAGGACTTACTATATGGTAGTTCTCATCGTCAGTATGGAAATGGCAAACTGATACGTGGAATTTGTAATATAAATATTCATTAAGTAATGTGGCTTACGTCTTAAAATACTTGGCAACTACAGTGCTTCAGAAATGAAATTAAAGTAAATGTAGGATGGAGCTCTATTTGTTGAAAAAATAATATTTGGTATAGCAGTTCTTGTGTTTGTACCTTATTATTACTAGTCTTTCTTGTTGCTATTAGTTGGTTTTTGAAATTCCCTATTGCAGGTTTACACCATTGCACTTATCAGTTGTCTGATTTTAAGAAGTTTTTCACCATTATACCTGAAGTTGGCTGGCCACTTTTGAGTTGAAAAATTATGAGCATATCCAACAGTGACACCATTTATTCAAACAATGATTACATCATCTATTGTGGTATTATTTATCATGCTAAACAGGTTGCACGAGAAAATAGGTTACTATCTTGCCAACCGTAGGACTGACTATATGGTAGTTCTCATTGTCAGTATAAAAATGGCAAACTGATTCATCGAATTTCTAACACAAATATTCATTAAGTAATGTACTTACATCTTAAAATACTTAGCAACTAGGTGCTTCAAAAATGAAATTAAAGTAAATGTAGGATTGAGCTCTATTTGTTGAAAAAATAATGTTTCGTATAGCAGTTCTTATGTTTGTACCCTATAGCAGGTTCTCATCGTTACACCTGTCAGTTGTCTGGCTGTAAGAAGTTTTTAACCATTACACCTGGATATGGCTAGTCAATTTTGAGTTGAAAAATTATGATCATGTCCAGCAGAGACACCACTAATTGAAACCGTGATATTAAGAGTTACATCATCTATTGTGGTATTGTTGATCATGCTAAATAGGTTACACGAGAAAATAGGTTATTATCTCGCCAACCGCAACATACATCTAGGCATGGTATGTAATGGGTCATTGAGCTTCTTTGTGGACATCGCATATGTATGTGAATCTTTGCATTTTTATACTGAAACATTTCTTCAGCTTATCGAAATGATAAGACAAAACAACTTGTAGAACCACACGTTTTATAGAGTCGTGGCTATTTCCCTAACTATAGTTGCACGTGATGATAGTCAAAGCTCAGCAAGTGAATGTTTTCGATATTCGCTCGAGACAATTAATTGACACGTTAGAAAAGTCGCTACGACACTTTGTTAACTGGCACCAATATATATATGTCCAAAAAATATGACTGGTGTACATCCAAATATACGACTCAATAGCCACTTTTGGCCTTGGTTTAAAGTAAGATTTAAACCAATAGGAGTTGTAATTCATGAACTTGCTTCGTTCTCATCTCTAACACTTTATTCATCTTGTTTTCACCTCTGATTTATAGGCTAAACAATTTTGTGAACGCTCACATAAGTTAACTTTTATTATTACTAGGAGTTGTAATTCTTTAATGGGTGTTCACTACAGTTGATAATTTTTATATTTTTCTTTGATAGGGTTGTATTGGTGCAATTGATGGAACATATATTCAAGGGAAGATGCCAAGAAATAAGCAACATGCGTATCATAACCGCAAAGAAAATACTTCACACAATATCTTATGTGCATGTGATTTTGATATGAGGTTCTCTTTTTTTTTTTTTGCAGTTGGTTGTGAAGGTACTGCACATGACAACAAAATGCTTGAGAATAAAATTATTGACCCATCGACAAAATTTTTGTTTCCACCTCAAGGTATATAAGCTATGTTAGATGCTAAATTTCAAAGATTATTTGTTTCTTGTTAGATGGTAAATTTCTAGGAGAGAATGGTCATTTTTCTGCCATAACATTAGTGAGATCAAGGATAATATAAGCACAAAGGTCATCAGTCATCTTTGTACATAAAAGTTTGTTTGGTTGTGTTTAATATAAGCAGTCATCATTTGAACTTTATTTTGGAAGTACTCTCTTGTTTATGAAAATACATTCTTCTATGATTTTTTTTATTATTGAAAGATATGCTTTCTAGCTGGCACCAAGATATTTGACAAGAATTAATAGAGTCTGTAACTAAAGTATAACATTAAATTAATTAGTAAATCTCTTTTGTTATTTTTTTTGGTTGGACTGCGATTATTTCATTTTGGTAGATAAATATTATGTTGTTGATGTTGGTCTTCCTAACACGAACGAGTTTCTAGCTCCATACAAAGAAGTGAGATATCATTTGGAGGACTATAGAGGGAGTGAAAGAGAGCCTAAGAATAACAAAGAGTTATTTAACAATAGACACTCCACTTTGCGCAATGTGATTGAAATAATTTTTAGAGCATGAAAAAGTAGATCTAAAATACTAAGACAAGGCATGAACAATTGTGACTTCGAAACACAAGTGAAGTAGTAGTTGCTTGGGTTGTTTTACATAATCTTTGCATGAATATCAAAGTGGTGATGAAATATTCACTGAATATGAAAACAATGATCTGGTTGTTGATGAAATTGGCCAACAACGGACTCAGAGTAACAATGGTGCTTCGTCTTCTCATTCAACTGATCTAGAAATACATGCTTGCCGTGAAGGGATTGTTCGTACAATTTAAAAAAATATTATATTAAAGAATAGCTAGTTACTATTGTTAGACTTTTGATTTTTGGACTGATGGATCTTTGTAATATATCTTAGTTTGATAAATTGTAGTAGCTCGTTTTTGTGTTATTAGCTGTTGATATTAAATTATCATGTTATTGTTATCAGATAATGTATCATCTCGTTCATTATAAAAGTGACTAACTTTGTAGCAAATTTATCTTAAAACATGATTGTGATTTGTGATAATCATAATTAATTAACAAGATGTTTTGTTTGGTAGAGTTGGGTTTTCTGAATATTTAAAAAACTTATGGGTATAACTTATGTTTGTTTTTTTCAAATCGGAAGTAAAATTTGTTTCCAAATCTTATGTCCAAACATATTTTTATCTTCAAATCAAATTTTATCCAAATAAAGTTTTTCAGATAATATTAGGGAATCTATGTCCAAACGCTAGCTTAATTACTTTTCCGTATTTTCATGTTGTTAACTTCAACTAATTTGTGAACACCTACTCTTTTCCAACAATGTTGGTTGTTGGGTATTTTTGAATATTTAAAGAACTTATGGGTATAACTTATATTTTTATGTTTTTCAAATCGGAAGTAATATTTATTCCAAAACTTATGTCCAAATACATTTTCATCTTCAAATCAAAATTTACCCAAATAAAGTTTTTCGAATAATATTAAGGAATCTATGTCCAAACGCTAGCTTAATTACTTTTCCATATTTTCATGTTATTAACTTCAACTAATTTGTGAACACCTACAATTTTTTAGAAATGATGGCTATTGTTCAGTTAACACTCTTAAAAGTGATCAGGTATCATTGTTTAATAAAATATGACATTGTATATTTGTGCTGTGAGAACAAAAATTTCACCTGGTGTCTCCAAAATTGACTGGTTCTGAGAGTTTAGTTCCCATTCAAGATGATTTTAGATAAATGGCCTCAACTTCGTTTCATATGCAACACTTCAAGTTAGCTGGAAGAATGTGGGAAGATGTCAAGGCATATACTGCCTAGGCAAGAAGGTCAAAGGCAAGTGTTGTTTAGGAAATACTTCAAGGCAATGAGAAGGTGAATGTGAAAATGGGTGAGGGCAAGTGTTTGTTTAGGCAGTACTTACGGAGAAAGCGAAGATGGGGATCTGACACGTCATTTAAAAGATTTATAGAGGTATTTAAGTACGAAATTTATTCATGAAACCACATAGAGGTCATTTTTTTCTAGACTACTATTATGAATGTCAAAAAGGCAAAGCAATTGTCCCAACAACAACAACAATAACAAACCCAGTGATATCCCACGAGTGGTATCTGGGGAGGGTGAGATGTACGCAGATCTTACCCTACCAAGGTGGAAAGGCTATTTTCGAAAGACGCTCGGATAAAGAAGAATTAAAAAAGGAAAAAAGAAACAAAGTCATTTTTGAAAACCTTTAGAAAGTAAGATTGGAAAATATCATGCTAGGAGAAATACTGACGTAAAGTAAAGAACACCTAAAAAATATAACGAAGATGCCAAAAGCAATAAAGATGAAAAATCATACATAAACGGTATATACAGAACAACTACTAATGCTAATATGTCAGGAGTCGGTCGACTACTAGCAAACCGTCAACTATAATCTTTGACCTCCATACCTTCCTATCTAGGGTCATGTCCTCGGTAATCTGAAGGTGTGACATGTCATGTCTAATCACCTCACTCCAGTTCTTTTTCGGTCTACCTCTACCTCTTCACAGACCCAACACAGCCAATCCCTCACACCTCCTCACCGGAGCATCTGCACTCCTTCTCTTCACATGACCGAACCATCGCAACCGCGCCTCACGCATCTTGTCCACCACTGATGCAACTCCCACTTTATTGCGAATGGCCTCGTTCTTGATCTTATCCATCCTTGTATGCCCACACATCCATCTGAATTCTCATCTCTGCTACACCCATCTTTTGAATGTGTGTGTTCTTAACTGGCCAACACTCTGTACCATACAATAATATTGGTCTAACAACTACTCTATAGAACTAACCTTTAAGTTTAGGTGAGATTGTCGAGCAAAGCAATAGCCCCATTTCATAAATTTTTAAATGTCCTATGTGAGAACATTGTGGGCCTTTAAAAAGTTTATAGTTATGATTTACAAAAAGGGCATTTACACTTATATTAATTTTTAAGCCTTAATTACAAAAAATAGCAATATTAGTGATATTACAAAAAAAAAAATATTTTTTTATATATAAGTTGCTACAAACAACTAAAAAAGGAAAGGGAATGGGGTGAACATACTAAAGGGTGGAAGCTCAGAATTGTATGAACAAACTGAAAGCTCTGAAACCTATATTCAAGAGTTTGAATAATTTTGAGTTTAACGGATTACAAACAGACTAAGTAATGCTAGGACTGAGTTAGAAACTGTTCAAAGGGATATTAGACAGAGATAGACTGATGAACTTGCATATAGACCATTGCCAAGTGGTCCATGATAGAAGAGAGTGTCCTTCAGCAGAAATCAAGAGCAACATGGGTAAAACTGGGGGATGCAAATAACAAATACTTCTTAGCCGTTATTCAAGAAAGAACATAAAAAATGCTCATCACTGAACTTGTCCCCTTGGATAGTAGAATGTTGACTAATCCCAGAGACATCAAAGAAGAAATAGTTCACTTCTATAATAGACTCATTGGGAGTGCTGCACATAGCCTAACTCAGTTAATAAACATACAATGAGAAGAGGCCCTAAACTCTCCCACTCTCAACAAATGATGTTGTGAGCAGAGGTTACCGACCACGAGATTTATTCAGGCCTGCAGGCTATTGGTGACCTTAAAGCCCCAGGTATTGATGGATTTAATGCTATGTTTTTCAAGAAATCCTGGCATTTGTTTAAACAAGAAGTGTGTGCTGCTGTTAGAGAGTATTTCACTACAGGAAAGATATACAGACCTATGAATTGTATTGTTGTCACATTAGTGCCAAAAACAGGGAAGCCTAAAAATGTTAAAGAGTATAGACCAATTGCATGTTGCTCAGTAATGTACAAGCTTACTCTAAGGTATTGGCATCAAGAATGCAAGTTGTTATGCCCTACATCATCAGTGAGAATCAATCTGAATTTATACATGGAAGGAAAACAGCTGATAATATCACACTAGCTCATGAGTTAGTAAGAGCCAACTATAGAAATCATATCTCTCCTAGGGTAATGATCAAGGTGGACCTCTAAAAAGCCTATAATTCTGTGGAATGGAAATATTTGGAGCAGGTAACGACAGAGCTTCGCTTTACAAAGAAATTATGTAATTGGGTAATGGGTTATGTGACAACAGTGAACTACACAGTCTTGTCACTGGGGAGTATACTAAGCCATTTGATGCTGCTAAAAGCATAAGGCAGGGAGACCCCATCTCTCCTTTATTTTTTGCTATTGCCATGAAATATCTAAGCAGAAGTTTAAGTGAGCTTAAAGAAATCCCAGAGTTTAAGTGTCATCCTAGATGCTTGAAACTTGGGATTACCCACCTTAGCTTTGAAGATGATCTCCTGATGTTTTCTTAAGGGGATATAGCCTCAGTGAAACACCTCCACGAGAGCTTTAACAAATTAACCAGAGTCTCTCGGTTGCAAGCTAACCTGGCAAAAACTCAGTTTACTGTGCAGGGATTGATGATGTAACAAAGAAACAAATCTTAAACTTCATGGGATATAGTGCTGGGGAACTACCATTCAAATATTTTGGCATTCCTTTGGATACTAAGAAGTTGAAGGATGTTCAATGGCAACCTCTTGTTGAGAAAATTATTACTAGAATCTTTTCTTGGACTATTAGGAAATTGTCTTATGCTGGAAGGATTCAGCTAGCGCAAAATGTTATTTTTGGAATCCAATCCTATTGGTCTCAGCTGTTTGTATTACCTGCAAAAGTGCTAAAATTGATTGATGCCTATTGTAGGAGCTACGTTTAATCAGGCTCTAATGGGATCACTAGAAGAGCCCTGGTTGCATGGTGGAAAATGTGTTTGCTAAAGTTAGCTGGTAGATATAATCTGGTTAACTTAAAATATGGAATAGAGCAGTTATAACAAAGATATGTTGGGACCTGGCTAATAAAGCTGACTAGCTATGGATAAAATGGATGTACATGTTCCGTATAAAAGGAAGACCAGTGGAAGATATACCATTACCTCAACATGCTAGCTAGATGATCTTGAAGATTCTCAAAGCTAGAGAGCATTTACATCTTGTGCAGACTAGTAATCATCGAGGGAGCATTATTCGAGCTATATATCTACAAATGAAGGGAATACAACCTAGAGTGACCTGGAAAGCAATGATATATCAAAATCAAGCAAAGCCCAAAGTTGTCTTTACAATGTGGATGTTGAACCATGGGATGATTTTGACAATAGATAGGCTGCTAAAATGGGGTATGAAGGTAGATGCAGGGTGTGTGATGTGCAAGAGAGTGGGTGAAACTAGTGAACATTTATTTTTGCACTGCACTTATGCAAAGGAAATATGGAGTAAATTGATACAGTAGACTGGAGGGCAATACGAGCTGCAGCAACATGGAAAGAATACCAGCAGGATCTTCTGTGAGCTGTTAAGGGAGAACAAAACAAGCTCAATTTTTCAAATTTCTGTATGTTGAATATGTAGATGCTATCTGGATGGAAAGAAACAACAGGTTCTTTGAGCAAAAGAGAGAGGGCGAAAAGAGGTTGCAAAGGAGATAACTTGTGCTTGCAACATGAGGGCTGGGTAATTTAGTTAGCACCTACAAATATTAATGTTTTCTTTGCTTCTAATTTTGACTCTGTATGTAGGTGAATTTAGTAAAAGAGTAGGCTAGCTATTTGTTTTCTATTTGAGATAGCTGTTTGAGATCAAGAACAACTATGCCTTGTAATGTTAAACCGCCAGGTGATTACTACAAAAAACCCCTAGTCTCCACCTCACATCCCTCCCCCTGCTCCTTCCTCCCCCCATCCGTTGCCTCTTACCGCCTGCCGCTACCACTACCGCCGACCGACTGGAAAAATCGCCAGAAAATTGCAAAAAAAGTGTGAAACATCGCCGAAACAGTATCAAACAGAGCTAAAACCGTATGAAATAAATGTTGAAACAATTTGAAACAACGCAGAAACATGGAGAATTAGTTCAGAAATCGTGTGAAATAGCGCAGATACAATATGAAGCAATGCTGAAACAGTGTCAAAAGCGCATAAACAGTATGAAATGGTGCAGAAACAACGTAGATACAAGTAGAAAAAACAAAATAGTAGAAATATAGTAGATTAAGTAGAAATAATGTAGAGAAATGTAAAAACAATATAGAGAACGTTAGAAAAAACATGTACAACAGAAACACTAGAAATAATATGGAAAAATAGAGTAGAAACAATGTAGAAACAACATTGATACATTAAAATAAGAATACAAAGAAATAGCTAAAATAATACACTAAAATACAAAATTGATACACTCGTGCAGATAAGTGTGTGGGAAAAAATACGCCACCTACTATTACGGGGATACGAGTCCAGCTGACGAGACTAGAGTTATCTTACAAGTCACCAGGTGCAGAAGATATACGCCTGCTCCTGGAGCCAACGACCATTTAGGTGGCATGGCCACAGGACGCAGGGTATACATCCCGCCGCCTAGGGTTTACAGTCTCCTAGTTAGGGTTTAGTATATACCACCGCCTTGAGTTATAGGCTCATAGCCCTATTAGACTTTGTATTTTACTTTATTTAGGACTGAGTATCACTACTATAAATACCCCTCCTTACATTGTCTTGTACATAGTGTGTTTTCACCACAGAATCTGGCTATTCTCAAGGAACAAGAATTACTCTACCTTTTCTTGCTTATTTCGTCTTGTTTATTCATTACTATTTTCATTATATTTACATATTTTTCTGTTGTAATTGTTGTATTGCTTGTGACCCCAACCATAATTAATTTTTTAACCTATACATACAATTTTAGGCATAAACAGTTTGGTGCCCACTGTGGGGCCCAGGCAATTGTAGGTATTCTACAAAGGAAAAGGTGAAATCATGTCTGGCGACAATAGCATTCCAAAGAATACTGTAGACGCAGTAGACGAGTCCAAAAAGGATACTAGTGATCCCAGAATACAACCTAAAGATCCCGTTGAACATCCAAAAGACATCTCTCAGGAGTCGATCCTTGTTGCCAGTGACGGGGAAAGCGATCAACCTTTGGAAGGTAATTCTGAATTCAGAGGTTTCCTTGTTAATATCCTCAAAACCGCGTCCAAACAGAGCTCGAACAACATAGTCGAAGGAATATCCCATAGGATAAGAGCGATGTTTGTTGAATCGTCTCAAAGGCCAGCAACCCTGTGAGGAACAGCGCCCACGAACAATTCATCAGCATTCGTTCCTAGCCGGAGGCTCAACATCGATGCTGCCCTTGGAGGCTCGCCAACAATCAACAACCAAGACCTCAAAGGAGCTACTGTCATTCAGGACCCCATAAAGGAAATAAAGGCCATCCACGTCCGAATTGGCAATGTGGTGGGTGCTCCACCCTAAGTAACCACAATAGATGAGTAGAAGTTTTACAAGCATGCCTACAAAGCAAGTGCCGCATCGGTCCACATACCAAAGAACTTCCACTTTTTGGATAACTTGAAGTATGACAGGATGACTGATCCGGACGAGTATATTGTTGCGTACTACACGGTTGTGAAGAGTAATGAGATTATCAAAGAAGAAATCCAGTCTGCTCTAGTGAAGAGGTTTGGCTCGACCCTGACTAAAGGGGCCCTCGCTTGGTACACTCAGCTACCAATGGGATCTATCGAATCATTCACTCAAATGCAAGGCTTGTTCAAGAAAGCGCATTCTGGTGCCTTTAAGCGGAGAAGCGCATGGAAGATATCTTCGAGATACGTCAGCGGGACAACAAGTTGTTGAAAGACTATCTTGATATATTTCAGATGGAACGCATGGAGCTTCCTCCAGTCCCTTAAAATATTGCAATGGTAGCCTTTGCCAAGAGTTTGAATTCAAAGGGATCGATGGCCACCAGAGAATTGCAGTGGAGTTTAACCCAGCACCCAATGAACACATGGAGCGTGTTGCATTAAACGCATACTGAAAAGCTTTACTTGGAGCCTGACAACTCTCATAACTCCGAAGTTGAGCGAAGAAAGAGATCAGGGAGCCCTCCTTTAAAAGGAGAAGAGGACGGAAGAAGGGTAAAGCCAAAGGCTCAGAACCAGTCAGGAGCCGGAAGGCAGAACAACTCTTGAGCATAAGGGTCCCTAGAGAAGCGGATGGAACCCTGTAACTTTAGGAATTTTGGTTTGCGAGTCAACACCGTGGATCTAGTCATCAATCACTTTGGTAGATTAGGTCCAAGGGTCCGATGGCCGCCTATCATGAAAGGATCTTCGGGGAAGAACATAACGCCTTATTGTGACTTTCATCGCAATAGTGGTCACGCCAAAGTCGTCTGTAAAGCCTTGATTATTGAAATCGAGCATCTGCTGAAACAAAGACACCTCAAAGATCTGATTAAAGAAAGACCAGGCGTTCTAAAGCACCAGATCCTGAAAACTCGAAGACTATAAATACAATCTTTTCAACTATGGATCCCAACACAACCCAGTAGACTACGGTGCCATGGCAATTGAACGGTCCAATCTTGTTTGGTTTGATGAAGAGGCAGAACATCAAGGCGACCTCATCGTGCCCGTGGAAAATATCCAGCTCACGCGTCTAGCGAGCCTTGATCGATCCGGGAAGTAGCGTGAACATTATCCGAGGGGAGGTGCTGCGAAATAATGACTTATGTCGTCAAGTAGTCTCAAGCACTCGAAAGGTAATTAATTTCAATGGATCCTGAGAAGAGCTTGTCGGAGAATTAGCTCAACCGGTTCATATACTGGGTGTGACAAGCATAACTCCTTTCCAGGTATTGAATTGCAA